>BSBK01011723.1:5000-35000 GCA_027943335.1 Chamaecyparis obtusa
TTGACCTACCTTCATAAAGAAATTTTTTTTCTAGGTTTTCCCTTTCTCAACATTTCCAGTCCGAAGCAGGTTGTAGAATTCCTCAAAACTGTGCACATGCATCAAAAAATAGGTATTTCCATATTAGTTTCATTATGAGCTATTTAATTTTTCTTATCTAATTTCAGGCATTTCCAAATTTATATTAATTTTCAATTCAATTCAAAATTACACATGATTAGGGGAATGTTAGATGCATTGTTAAGCTTCATTTCACCCCTATTCATTTTGGTGAACTCGTTTACGACAACTCTTTCTTTTTGGTGTTAGATTTTCCCTTTGTGTTAGATCTTTCATGCTTATAAAATTATATTTCTAGCATTTATATTTCAAAAATACAAAAAAAATTCCAAAAACTCTTTAAAAATACAAAAAAAATTACATTTTCATGCTTTTAGTAATTCAATATGTATGATTCTTGTTTTGATGATTTGATGAGGCTTTTATTGCACAAGAGGATAGATTCCTTAGTGAGGTATATGGTAGTGAGGATGAAAATTGTCTGAATACGATCTCCATTGATCCTATTCCTATTTCACTCTCCTCCACAACCTCTCTAATTAGTCTTTACCATAAGGTGTGTGCATGGTTACCTTCATGTCCCATAGTTTGAAACATTGATAAACCTAAAATGATATATCCTACACCTTTGATGATGGTAAAAGGATTTCCTTGAATAAAAATTCAGGGCAAACCTAGACATCCTTTGGATTTCTTTGATAACACTGATTTTGTTTCACATGCTTATCACACATAGAATAAACCTCATCGTACCATTCTAGTTTCTTTACCACCTTCACAACCTATGCTTCCTCAAGCTCCTAGGTTTCCTTCTACCTTCAAGGAGTATGACTTAGTTGATCAATTACGTTCTACTCTTGCTAAGACATCTTTATGGGAATTTCTTCAAACTTCCCCGACATATCACAAGGCATTGCAAAATGCTTTATCCACTCTTCTTGCTTCACCTCCTAATCAAGAGAACATTCGTTCTATTTTAGATTACATGTATACTATTCCTTTTGTACCTCCTATTATGTTTTTCGATAATGATTTACCTTCTCTTGAGGTGCATAATCAATATGATGCTCTTATGGTTATTGTTTCTATTAATCAGAGTATCATCCAAAGAATATTAATTGATAATGGATCTGGGATTAATATTTTTAGCATGGATATGCTTAAGGAAATTAAGGTTGATCTCACAACTATTCAACCCGATAATGTCACTATACGTCGATTTGATAATATTGCGAAGAGAACTTTGGGCATTATTACCTTACCTGTTAAAGTTGGTCTAGTTATTCTAAATACACCTATTCATGTTATGCCTGGACCTCTCAATTATAACCTTCTTTTAGGAAGACCATGGTTACATACTATGCATGTAGTTCCTTCTACTCTTGATCGCAAGGTTAGGTTCATTTATAACAACTTAATGTATACATTACATGCAGATGATGTGCCAAATCCTTGCCTAAATGAAGAATATACTAGAATCTCCGAGCCTCTTCAACCAAGCAAAGAGATTGAAAAACAACCTCAAATACAACAACCTAAGATACAACAATCAAATGCTCCATCTTCTTCTTTGACTGAGGATGATTGGGAGACATTGGATTTCAATCCTACTTTCATTGGAGAATATAAGGTCTCTGATTTGGAATTCATGAAGCAACAAAGTGAATTTGAGAAACAAGTTTTTACTCCTTCCCTACTTTTAGAGGAACTAAAAACTAATTTTGTTGTTGCCTCGATTAATGAAATGTTTAAAAAAATAAAGCCTGATTGTTATGATATTGTGAAATATACCACTCCTTGGACTCCATCTAATATGGCTAATCGATATGGCTTTGGTTATCATTTGCTTAAGAAATTAAGATTTAATGGGAAAGGATGTGGTAAATATGAGCAAGGTACCTTTGGATAATAATATTTATGATCATCCATATGAATTGGGATTCAATCCTTACAGACAACCATCGGCTTTTCCTCCTAATGTTAATCATATATGCAGTGGATAGTTGAAGTTGGTTAACTCACTCCTTCTTGACATTAATCAAAAACCTACTTTGGATATCTTTCTTGAAGATGAAGCCTTAGCAGATTTTTTAGGGGTTTATGAGGATTTACCTAAGTTTCATCACAAACGACGGAAGCCTTATTATTTAAGTACTGATGTTTATTTTGGAGAATATGATAAACATGATATTTCTCCTTTACTGATGAATTATCTAATACAAAGTGACTTGTTAATAACCGAGACTATTGATATTCAAATGGAGGAAAATGACTTTGAAAATATGATAAAAATTGGGAAATGTTTGAATCAGGAAGAGCGTGATCGGTTGGTTTCCCTTTTACTTGAATTTAAGGAGATTTTTTCTTGGACGTATTCGAATATGCTGGGTATAGATTCTATGATTGTTACTCGTAATATTTTTCTATAACCAAATATGAAACCTGTAAAGTAGAAAATTCAAAAGATGAATCCATGAATTGCCTTACTAGTTAAAATTGAAATTGAAAATCTATTGGATTCAGGATTTATCCATTCTATTGGTTACTGAGATTGGATTTCAAACATTTTGCCTATTTCAAAAGGAGAAAATAAGATAAGGATGTGTGTTGACTTTAGAGACTTAAATAAGGAATCCTTAAAAGATGATTTTTCATTACCTAACATTGATATGATTATGGATTCAACAACGGGTCATGCTTTGTTATCTTTTATGGATGGCTTTTAGGATATAATCAAATCTTTATTCCTCTTGAAGATCAATTTGATACCACATTTATAACACCTTGGGGAACATTTTTTTGGGTCATGATGCCTTTTGGATTAAAGAATGCGGGAGTGACTTATCAACAAGAAATGACTTTGATTTTTTATGATTACAATCATAAGATTCTTGAAGATTATGTGGATGATATCTTAGCAAAATCTATACAAAGATAAGATCATGTTACTATTTTATGACAAATATTTGAAAGAATTAGAAGTTACAACATGAGATTGAATCCTAAGAAATGTGTCTTTGGAGTTGATTATGGTAAATTATTAGGATTTATAATCTCTAAGAAAGGCATAGAAGTAGATACTAAAAAGATTGAAGCTATTGTTAATATTCCTCCTAAGAATATTTCTCAGTTATGGATTGTACAAGGAAAAATATAAGCTATTCTTTGCTTTATTTATAACTTAGCAGATAAAACTATTCCTTTTACTTCCTTGCTTAGAAAGGATACTACTTTCTCTTGGAATGATGAATGTAAACAAACTTTTGAGCAATTTAAGGATTACATTGCCAATCCTCCTATTTTACAACCAGCTAAATTTGATAAACCATTTCATTTGTATACTTCAGCAATTCTGAAAGTCGTGAGTGCGTTGTTAGCTCAAAATGATAATAATGGTAAGGAAGGACTTGTGTATTACATTAGTCAGACTTTAATTGATTATGAAACAAGATACATAGATTTGGAAAGACAATATTTAGCTATAGTTTATGCATACCAGAAACTCAAGCATTATCTTATAAATGTTGAAGTCAATGTGATTGTTAAATTTGATCCTTTGAAACATCTTTTCTCACAAACTGATCTCTCTGGCTGTCTAGAAAAATGGGTGATGTTACTTATAGAATTTGATCTTAATTTCATTTCTCAAAAGTCTATTAAAGGACAATATTTAATAGATTATTTAGCTGAAGCTCCTTGTCCTCATTCAGATACATGTTCTACTTCAATATAATTCCCCAATGACAATATTCTAGCTATTCAACAAGATGATATTTGGGAATTATATTTTGATTGGTCTAAGTGTAAGACAAGTTCTGGTGTTGGTATTATCTTAATTCCTCCTATGAAAAAACCAATCCCTTTATCATAAAAATTAACTTTTCCTTGTACTAATAACATTGCGGAGTATGAAGCTCTTATAGCTGGTCTACGAGTAGCTTCATCCCTTAACATCAAACACTTGCAAATATATGGAGATTCACAATTAATTGTTGAACAAATTAAAGAAGGTTATCAGACTAAGAATGATAAAATGACACAATATAGAGATTTAGCTCTTGATGTGCTTTCATAATTCTCTTCTTATACAATTCAAACATTACCTAGGAAAGATAATCGACATGCAGACACAATGAAAAGTTTAGCTTCTTTGATTTTTCTTGAGAATAATGCTGAAAATTTTCAATTTACTATACAAATTCTTAAAAACCCTACAGTTTCTAATAAAATTACCTCTAATTGTTTCAATTTGCATTCAGATGAATGGTATTCTCATATCTTTCATTTTTTGAAAGATGATACTTTTCCTGAATCGACAACAAGGAACACGCATAATCGTATTAGGAATTTTGTAGGGCATTACATTATTCTAGGAGATACGCTTTACAAATGCTCTTATGAGGGTCTACTATTAAGATGTCTCAATAGACCAAAATTATGGTAGCTTTGGCAGAAGCTCATTCTGGTTCTTGTGGGGGACAATTTGGTGGAAAATCTTTGGTCAATAAATTTATTAGAATGGGATATTATTGGCAAAAAATGGAACAATACTCTTTTATGTTTGTCAAGAAATGTCCTTAATGTCAACAACATAGTAATTTGATTCATGCTCCTACTCGTGAGCTTCGTAATCAAGTTTCTCCATGGCCTTTTAGTATTTGGGGTTTTGACCTTATCGGAAAAATCTCACCAACTTATTCTCAAGGACATACATATATCCTAACTACTACAGATTACTTCATGAAGTGGGTAGAAGCTATCCCTCTCTATTTGACAACTGTGAATGTTATTTGTGATTTTATCCTTACAATATCATAACATGATTTGGTATCCCTTCGACGATAGTTTCAGATAATAGTACCTATTTTAAGAACAAAGAAGTCATGAAATTATTGGAGAAATATCAAATTCAACATATATTTTCAACTCCTTATTATCCTCAATCTAATGCTCAAGCTAAAGCATCGAATAAAATCATTGAACAAATTTTGAAAAAAACAATTAACAAGCATGTGAAAGATTGGCATACTCAACTGACCTATGCTTTAAGGGCTTATAGGACTATTGTTCGTACAACCATGGGTACTTCTCCTTACAATCTTATCTATGTTACAGATGCTATTATGCCTTTGGAATTAGAAATATCTTCCTTACATGTTTCATTTCAAGGGATAATTGACAAGGATACTTTTCATGAACAATGCTTGCAAGAGCTAGAAATGTTGGATGAACAACAAATACATGCATTAGAACATATAAATCCTTATCATAAATCTCTACAAAAGCAATATAATCATAGGGTGATTGAATGAACATTTTCGGTTGGTGATTTAGTCCTATATGAGAATCAACGAAATGTGAATTCTTTACCTGGCGAAAAAGGAAAATTTAGCTCTAATTGGCTTGGACCTTTTGTTTTCATTGAAAACTTTGGTTCGAGTGCTTATAAATTTGTTGATATGGATGGTGTTTCTTTTAAGGAACCTATTAATTTATGCATCTCAAATGTTATTATCCTTAATTTCCTTCTTTCTTTCCTTGTGCATTTATGTATTCCTTATAAATTTTGTTTTATAGGTTATGTAGTTTTAGCAAAATTACATTTTGATTACATTTATGCACCTACTTTCTTTTAGTTAAGTTTTATATTCATGAAAACATAGTAATTAAACATAGAATTAATTAGTAGAAAAAAAATTTCATTCATAAAATGTTTTTCAAGTTTTGATACAGATATGGCCCATGGCCCTATTTATCACCACATCTATCACTACGCTCTGATGGCTGATGGCTCCCATATCTCTCTGGTCTATGATAGGAAGATGTAGATCTGTGTGTCCATGTGTGGCTCCTCGATATGCTTATATCACACATGTGATCTTGAGCCCTCTGGAGGTTAGTTATCAATTTATCTTCTCTCTCTCTACACAACCTTAGCTCTCGTTGGACACATGTAATGATGTCATCATGCCTGCTAAGATCTCTGTGACCAATGGAAGACTCTTGCCCACCGACTGATAGCTGGTAGGATATACATGTATCCTTTAGAACCTTAGATATAAAGCTCCTCCTCTCCACTATGCTAGCTACAGAATGAAAATACATTTATCAATCTAGTGCCTTTTTCATCTCAAATTAAGTTACATATTTAATCAAATATCATATTTCATACCTGGGTCTCCCTCCTGGACGTCACTAAAGTGTCTAGAAGGTGGAGACATCGAGTGACTACTCTCTCCATGCTCGCTATGTCTAGGCCTCGATGGTGGTGTCTCTATGTGGGTGCATGGAGGCCATCGTGATCTCAATGGTGATGCATGAAAAATGTGTACATCCGCACCAGTATCACTAGCTGGGGGCATCTCTTCTGCTCTCTCCTCTTCCCTCTCTTCATCTCTTTCCTCCTCCATAGGGTCACCCTTGGAGATGTGCTCCTCATCTCTGAGATCCTCATCCTCCTCTACTGTACCACTATCTCGATGTGTCCTCTTTGAAAGGCTTGGATCACCTATAGGATAATCCTTAGGGAAGATAGGGTAGGTCCCCTATAGACTCCAATACTTGATGTAATCTCAGCTCATGCTTGAATAGGTCACATCTGATGGTACCTCTATATCTTGTGTCTCATCTGCATCACTTTCCTCTATGTCTTCTATCGATGGTCAGAGTATGGCACAGGGTCGTTGATAATACCTCATCAAATGTACATAATGAGGCACTGCTCTAGGGACTCCCTATAATAGGCCGAACTATCTCATCACTCGATAAAAATAGTATGGCATCAGTATATGATTCTGATGACCCTCTAGGAGCTTCTACTACTATGAATGTCTAATTTGGCATCGTATATCCAGGCACTCTATCATCTATCAGTAGGGTCTCCATATCACATTTGTGCTTGAAATGCAGTCTAGACATACCCTCTAATAGAGGATATCTCTAAACTACGAGGCATCTCTCAGAGGATAAGAAAAGACTCTCGGTGTACTCACATCTACCATCACTAGAGCACCCTGTGGATGTGTACATGTGAAATTCTTAAACAACCAAATCTGCAAGAGTGTGCATATCAAAAGACTCTCTCTCTAATATCTCACTAGCTGACATAGCTTGTGGTATAACTAGGCTAGCATGCTATGACCCCATGAGAACACAATCCTATCGCTCTCCATCCTCCATAAAAGATGAGTAAGATGTGCAGAAAATATTATACCCTTTGTGTTGGGTAACATAACCAAGGCTACTATACAAAGCATCACTCTCCATACCAAAGGTGTAGGGCCTGATAGTATGGATGACAAGAAAATATGATCTGACCGGGTTTGCATCTGTGGAACCCATCGCAAGTGTTACTCTCCATCTACATGGATCTCCTTGGAAACCTATTGTTCCCTCAGTCTGACAATCTCACCTTAGATCAGAAGCCATAGGATCCTGTAGACATTCTCCAGTGTCACTATAGTAATCTCTCCTAAGGGAAGATGAAAGGAGCAAGTATCCTCATCGCACCTCTCTATCAAAGCTGATAACATGGCTCGGTGTAGTCTGATCTATGGTAGGACTAATGCATCTAATCATCATTCAACTTAGATAGTCTCTCTCTAACGATACCTAGCAACTCTCCAAAGGGATGCTCTCAGAGATAGACTGTGTCCTATAAGCACAAACAAACATCATATGAGTATTCTATATCATCAAATATGCAAATCAAACTTGACTAGGTCAAGGTGGACCTCGGTTAGGTCAGGGTCAACCTTCCTGGGTCAAGGTCAACCTTCTTGGGTTAGGGTTGACCTTTTTGGGTCAATTAGGTCAACCTCATCACATAATAGGTGGAGACTTTCCAGTTCATGTTAACCTCCTTGGGTCAAGGTCAACATAAATAGGTCAGGGTCGACCTTTAAGGGTTAGGGTTGACCTTGCCTATGAAAATTAAGTGTTTGAAAAATACAAGAACTGATAATAGCAAACTCTCCTCGGCATCTTTCTTTGTCTCTCCAAATCTGTAAATGGTAAGAATGAGTATGTCTTCCTTGTCCTTATTTATACTTAAAATTAGGGTTTTTTTAGGGTTTTGTCAGTGTTGGAATCATGATTCAGATGCCTAACTCCTTGAATCAGTTTAGGAAGGCTAGGAATCCTTCTAATTGGTTTAGAAAAAAAACTTTTCAACAAATTGCATATCCATTTTATAACATTATCCTTATCACCCTGTTTCACCGTTCAGAAGTAGATTTATGGATTTTAATTAACCTTGTGTGTTGCAGGTTCTAACAATTTTTTGTAGGATCTCTACATCGAGGACTTGGCTATATCCTTTTTATTTACTATGATGTTTTCTTACTTTAGCTTGCATATTCACGTAGTGTCATATCTAAGCTAAAGTGGGGGATAAATGTATCATCTTAAAATGGAAGAACCTCCATCTTGATAGGTTTAACACCCTCTTTTAGTGTATTTATCATGATAAACTTTCATTTAGGATGCATTTTGCACTTGATTCCTTCATTATAGGGTAAATTAGGGTTAGGATCCTCAGGATTCTCCTTAATTTCCCATCTTTGTGGCTCTATTTTCTAGGTAGGATCTAGGTATAGGTCCTCCTAGCCTTCATCATGTTCATCATAGGACTCAGTGCCTCTCTTTGGCACTCTGCCCTGTTCTGTTATCATTTCTAGGTCTCTGGGCATCCCCAAGATCACCTGTCTTTCATTCTGGTTGGATCTAGACCCCTGGGTCAAGGTCGAGGTCAACCCTAACCTAGGTTAGAGTCGAGGTCAACTCTAACCTTGGGTAGAGTCAAGGTCATCCTTGACCTTTGTCAGGGTTTGATCCTCCTTTTCAATTTTTGGTCCCGGAGGGCCTCGAAATCAATGTCGAGCTTTCGGATCTGAATACGGAAGGGTTTTAATTTGAAATTCATTTAATTATTTTCCCTCCTTAGTTGTTATTCTAATTGGACCATAATTTGAGGTGAAATTTTAATTATGGGTCCCCACATTACTGTAGGAGCCTCACCTTGAAACCTCTATATAAAGACTCTCATTTGCATTCATTTTCACAACAATAAGACATCAAGTATCCATCAAGTGGAGACACAATTTATTCAAGAAAGTGATGGTGAAGTGATGATGTAAGATTACAAGAGGATGATATAGAAGATCAAGCCATTGTTGATATCAAGCATTTTTGTGAACACACCATTGTGAACATTTATTAGGAGCAAGAGAGATTCCTTCTTCCTTGATCCACCATTATCAATATTGAAGCATTCAAAGATTCAATCATGGGGTAGAAATTATGGATTGTGAGTTTGGTAAGAGTACTTTAAACTTGGGGGCCTAGTATGCTTTCTTATCTTACTCAAATCTATGCATTGTTCCTTCATAATCATTCATGCTAGGGTTTCAATCTAGAGGATTAGATCTTGGCATTACGCATTCAATATACACACACATTCTATTACATCTGGCTATTCATGGAGGTGGAGATCACCAAAATGGGGGTTTGACTAAGACAAAACACTATATAGCCATCCCAAAACACCATTTTCAGATATCTACAGGCGTTGTTTGAAGAATTGAAGTTCAGATGTGGATACCCTTTTTGGAAAACTTCCAAGATTCGTAAACTAAATTTATGTTTGAGCTCTTTCGGGTTAAGGTCAACCTTCAGTGAGGGGTAAAATTGTGCCCTAGGGTGAGATTGTGCCCCACTATTTGGGTCAAGGTTGACCTACGTTCAGAAAGATAAAAGTTTTATGGGTTTTCTCTATCTCGGCATTTCCAGTCCAGAGCAGGTTGCAGAATTCCCCTAAACTATGCACATGCATTAGACAACATGTATTTCTAGATTAGTTTCAATATGAGGTATGTACTTTCTCTTATCTAATTTTATGCATTTATAGATTTATTACTTGTCAATTCAATTCAAAATTACACATGATTAGGGGAATGTTATATGCATTATTAAGCTTCATTTCACCCCTAATCATATATATTTGTATATAAAAGTGTTGTATCCATTGTGCGTGAATCTATTAAATGAATTTAATAAATGAAGTTAAAATATATTTTGAAAGAAGTGTGCAAATAAAGGTAAATCAAATATAATAAAAGGTAAGAATATAATAAATAACAAAAAAACCTAATATCTAATCCCTATATTTGCTCCTTCTTCTCTCCTACAATTCTCTCTAAGTCATGTTGGGGAGGGGATTGGAACTCAAGACCTCTTGCTTATGAGGGGCCCCAAGTTAGCAATGAGGTAAGCTTTTTAATTGACAACCTTTTCCCATTACTCTATGTTTGAATAATTACTACTTGCATATGTAATTATTTGGCATATGATTGTTATTATTATTGGTTAGTAAGTATTGGATCTCTGAAGGATTGAGTGCAATGAGAGGATAAATGAAGGATTGAAGGGAGAGGAATTAAGAAGAGTGTAGTAGGCTAGGAGGTGATCAAAAGTTGTAGAAAATTACAGTCAAAATCAATCATATTGTAAAGGAATATCTCCGTAGGATCTCAGGCAGCGTCTGGAACCCACCAAACTTCCTATAAGTAGAAATATATATATGTATATACTAGTAATATTAAATCTATCTGTGTGTGTGTGTTTATACTTTAAATAAAATGTAATTAAGAAATGTAATAGTATTAGGGTGATAATGCCAAATGATAATTGGAAATGGACAAAGTATTCCAGTTTGCATAAGTTATGCATTTATTTTCTGAAAAAAGAATTGTGTCTTCTAAAAAGGATTTGCTGGATTATGAATTGATTTCAATTTTTTAATGAGGTTTTGGAACCTTTACATTTTCAAGAGGATATAGGAAAAATATCTTGTCTCTGTGAATGCTTATTGTGTTGATCTTCTACAAAATTTACTGGTTTATTTTTCTATACCCCTACTCTGGTGTATGTAACTTTTGAACCAAATTTTATTTAGAAAATCTCTCCAGTGAGGATGTGTGTAATTAAGTTTACTCAAACATATCCAAAACTTAGGAAAATCCAACAGTTAAAACAGAAGTTATGGTCCCCGTACTGAGACTATATTTTTATGACAGTCATACGTATGTTTGCAGCAATAGTCATGCATATATCATTGAAAAAAAATCAATAGACTCACACATAAAAGGGGGCCCTTATGTTTCCAACCACTAGAAAGTGTTATCTCTATAGACCATTAAAGGTTTTCATTAGTACCAAAGGTTATCAAAGATATCGGTCGGTTACTTAAATTGAGCTAGTCAGTAACTAGAAGCAAAACAGACTAGTCAGTTAAGCATTTACACTAAGCATCAAATAGTTTATCGAGCACCAGTAGACACCGACACCGAGCAACAGTAAACACCGAGTAGTTTATACAGTGTTTATCAATGATCATAGGAAATATCATAGTAATTAGGAATGGCACGTTATTCTATGCAAATGATTACAACAAATCAAAAAATGTTTTACCAAGATCAAGGAATATTTATTGTGAAGATATTCATTAAATGCAATGTATATCTTATGTAATAGTTTGATCTAGGTCATTTTTCTATACCGTAGATCTTAGGTTTTTGTCTAAGATTTGTAATCTAATTTTTTAAAAGCGGCATAAAGTAGTATGCTATATAAATATATGTTTTCATCATTTGTGATGTGAACTAATGTATGAATTAAGGAGCACTTGAAGCACTTGCCTAACTTCAAGACTATCAGTTGATAGAGCAGAACAATATACATAGGAGATCAGATTAAGTAGAATTAGAGAAGGCTAACCGACCAGTTTAGAGAAAAGATTCATCACAGTAAAGGTGAAATATATTCAGTACTTATTGATCTGTAACAGACAATTAAGTTGTCAATTTAGTAGATAATTGCCTATTGCTTTCTAACAATTGTAATAGAGTTTTTGGCTAAATCTCTTAACAGAGTAGACTTGACAGTCTTATGTAAATCTCTTAACCGAGTGCACACTTCATTTGTGTTGTTAAAATCCTATAACTATTTACATCTAGTTGATCTAACATGTTACTCCTAATAGGGTAAGATCACCACAAGTGATCAAAACTTGTAGCCCTAACATGCAAACCTTTTCTATCTACAGTAGTGAAGAATTTGTGGGTGTCATCCCCACCGTAGTTTTTAACTTCTAACAAGCATTTCTACGTTACCAAAATACTTGTGTTATGTGACTATTATATTGTTGATTTCATGTTATTTACTTTTAGAAGTTGAATGGATGAATGATACATGTATTAGATACAAGTTATTTTGGAAGGTTATCATTGTTTGTTGTTGTAGATCTGAAAGGTTAATGAGTTAAAGTTTTTGTGGGAACTGATTCACCCCTCCCCTCTCAGTACCTATCTCTCCTAATTCCAATAGAAAGCATCTGAAACTCACTTTTATTCCTCTCTCGACCAATATCCCTCTTGCAACCAACCCACAAGAGAAGACTCATAAACTCTTAAATATGCCTTTATTTTGCTACCGTTTTGAGACAAGATTACTGTGTCTTCTCCTTGATTCATAGGTCCTTGCAAGATTATTAGTTTATAGTACATTCTTATCCCCTTAAATATTCATTATTTTATAGTTTATTGTACTTTTATTTTCCTATGTTTCTCACTGTAATGGAAGAGTGTGGAGTAGTATCTCCAAAGAGATTTATTGAGATATTCATTCTTGTTATACCATCATACTGCATTTTAGGGTTAGGTTTTTTCCCAATGATGTGGATCATAGGAAAACACTTGAGAACCTAAGGGAGGGATGTCTTTTTTTAGAGTCTTGAATTTCCCCATATGTTTTTTGTGTGAGTAGGCCTCCTAGGTGCACTTAGAGGTGAGTGGCTCACTGCAGGATCCTAGGCTATGGAGGTCACTAGGATAGCCTTTGGGTGAGTTATGTGTAAATAAAAACCTAACATTAATTAAAATTATTGGGAATGGGTAAGTGTTTAAAATAAAATCTATTAATAAGATAAAATATAGATTAATAGTCTGCATAGGTCCTGTTGGAGTACTAGGGTCATTATAGCTACTAGGGTAGGCCGTATGAGGGCACCAAAGTACATGACTGCTAGGAAGGATTCCAACATAAAGGACTATTCAATGACACTCACCTAGAATGTACTCTAGACAACTCTCCTCTTATGCTTTTATAATTGTGTTGTGATATTGGTGCTTTTATATTTGTACTTTGAAATTCATGTTGTGATATTTACAACTTGTTTGAGTTTCGATTTCTTTGTTGTATTGGTAAGGGATTTCCCACATCCGTAGACAACCCTAGATTTCCTGTGTGGAATTTGGTTCTATCTCCTAGCACAAGAGAGTGGACCTTTGTGGATCCACATGGTTGGGTGGCAATATATCGAGGTATTGTTCATGGTCTCATGGATGACATGCATTCAATCCCTGCCTGAAGCTATTGAAGATCATATCATTATATCTTTCATTTTAAAATATTGTATTACAAAAGTGATGATTCTTTGTGGCTTCTAAAATAATGATATCTTCTGTACTGATTTTGTGAGCTTTTGAAGGAGACTCGAGACTCTATGTAATTTGTAAAGATATGAAAAAGGGTATCTCTAGGAGGAAGAAAAGGGTTAAAAATGTTATCTTTAAAGATGTAGTTTTCTAATGAAATGTCTTGCAAGTCCTATTTTATGTTCAATGTGAAATAATGTATATTATAAATTCCTTGTATGATGTGGTTTATATTCTTGAGTACTGCAGCAAGTTCATGATGCAATCTTAAGTAAGTGTGGAATTCAATAAAGGCAATAATGGTTCCTTATTACAAATGTTAATCTATAAAGAAATAAGTTAAATATTCACACATGTAATTTTAGGAAAAGTGGATAATCAAATACTTAGTCATAAGGTGTAATTTAAAATTTTAAACCTTGTTGTAAACTATTCACATATATGTGATGCATAAATGTATACTCATGTTAAAGATGATAGGAAATAATAGTCATAATAGGATAAGATGAATGGATAAAATTAAACCATGTAACTTGTTTACTTAAGGCATAAGTAACTTATGTAACTCTAAATTGATGGCTTCATGTATGTATCTACCAATTTAAGTAAGTAAAGTTTGAAAAAAGAAAATTAAGTAGGATATTAGCCTCAACCTTCTATGTTCCCTGGCGGGGTGTTACATTTAGTATTAGAGCCCTAGGTTTCCACATTGGGAACTCTGGGACTCGTAGATGGCCCATGTATAATCTATACTTTTCTATGTTGACTCTTTGATGTTTCCTAAATGATTAGTAAAACTTGAATCATAGGAAAGAAAGCTATAATCTTTTGATCTCGTGTTTTCTTGGAAAGTCCATGTATTCTTCAAAAATGGACTTATCTTGTGTCAAATACTTATGTTTTATTTATTCATTTTGAATCAAAATGACTTGATTTGAGATCTTCCAGTTGGTAATTGTGCTTCATTTTCTATTATTAAAGAAACTCAAATGCTGCTAAACCCTATCTTTTGTTGCTTTCATGCTTTCTTGGATAGGGCTAAGTTAAACTTGAAATATGGGACACTCTACTTTCTTAAGTTAATTCCATGATTTGTGTTGCATTGATTATTAATGCTAATGTGATCCTAAGAGGATGTGTGTTTGTACCTCTAACATGAGGCAAGTTATGATTATCTTTATTGTATCTAACTAAAAGAAATCATTATCTTTATTGTCTTTTGAAGTGGTTACTTGAGAATAAGAATCACTATAAATATTAAGTCGGTATAATTCAAGTAAGCTCGTAAAAAGGGTTAGTCTTCTCCTAAAAAGGATTTCTTCTCGCATCTTGTTAAATAAAAGAAATGTTTTATACATGAGAAAGTTAAAATATGGGTATGAATAAGGAAGTGTGTGTGCAAGATTGTTTAGAGTACAAAGGAATTTAATCAAATACATCTTTTAATTAAAACACGGAATAGATCGTATAACGCTGATGCTTAATGGATAATGTAACTATTACTTGAGTTGCATAGAACTAACTATGTCTTGTAAATGGTTAACTATAATAGTGTGTAAGAGAATAAACCTTACTAATAGCGAAGAAAATGTATGCAATTTGACTAGACAATATTAGGAACATGTATTAAGAGATGAATTCTAATGTTCTAGTGTGCCACAAAGAGATTATATGGTAAGTTAAGCTATTTCAATTTGATCTACTTGAGACAACTAGAAGAAATAATTACATTCAAATTTCCATGAAAATATTAGATGGAATAAGTAGGATACTCTTTTTCCTAACAAATTTATTTTGGTAAACAAAAAGTTTGAATGAACTCTTCTTATTTCAATTTGAAACCTTAAGTAAAATAAGACATGTTCTCTCTTAGTAGGAATATTGTATGAACAACTCCTACAAAATATGTCTTAGGTTACTCTTCATGTAAAAGCATGTATATGTAATTTATGAAAGATAAATGACGATGTTTGTAGAAAGCAATTATCTATAACAAGTTGGATTGTGTGTTCCAATAGATTGTTTTCAAAAGTACAGGTCTATTATGTTTTAGTTTCTTAGTGTAAAATGTTTACTAATGTTGTACAAAATTTTTATTTTAGCTTCTAAGAACCATCAACCATAAATCTATACATAATTACTATGCCTCTTATCTTGTTTAAAAGATAGCTAGAAGTTAACTTGTGATAATAATGGTTGTATAGAAATATTAATTTATCTCAAGGATATATTAATTTATCTCAAGTATCTAACACTAGTTCTTCCAAAGACTTTTCTATTCTATATAGAATGATCTTCTGGTTATTAAAACTATGCCTTGTGGTACTCCTTGAATCATCTTGTGGTTGTAATATCAATCTCATATCTTAGTTAAAATATTTATGACTGAACCACAACACCTAAATTCACATTGATTTATATAGAATGCTCAAATCAATCATCATATGTCACTCTCTGTTCTTCTGGCTTCTCTATCAACCTTCAATCAATGATAACTCACTACATTAATGTTTCCAACCTCTGCGATCCAATATACACCATCTAGGGATAGCTTTGAGTCTCCTATAAAGAATGCACACTCCAATTCCTTCTCTAAAATTGGATTCAACTAATAAAACACTCATCAGCTCACCTTGAACACTATCAACAAACACAACACTAAGTCGACATTAATGAAAATACAATAATTGATCTCCTTGTCATCAACTTTATACTACACAACACTCAATTGTCTCTGCATCAATTATGCCAAAAATATCCCACTTTGGCATTAATGGAAACACCACAAAATTTTCTGATAACAATTACTTTCCCTTGCAACTATAGATCTTCAAAATATACAATGGTGAACTTGAAAGGTGCTTTGGGTGGAAAATCTAGCAGTAGTGGTCAGGCTTCTTTCTTGGGTGGTTCGTAGGGGATTTCAAGAGGCTTTGGCAGTGGATCACAAGGAAATATCGAGGGGTAGGTTAGTGGGGCTCTTGGTGATATTGGAAACAAAGATAACTCATCAACACTAGATGCCTATGATGGAAAAGATTTGAATGGGGACCCATGTGATGATGTTATTTACATTTATCTAGGGGATCTTCTAGGGGTGATTCACGTGGTTTTAAAAACCTCAACTCGAGGGAGGTTCGTGCCCCTTAGGTGAAATGGTTTTCCCTCTTCAGACTAAAACCTAACAGTGAATCATCTTTTTTGCCTATTACTTGTAACACAAATCAACAGAATGGTGAGTTTTAAAATTGTGTCCATGACTCTCAAGTTCAACATTCTATTTCTGCAATGGATCTTACCCTGGTTGGGAAATTTTTGGGCCCTCAACCCAACATTGAGATTGTTAGATAGATGGTTAAAGGGAAATGGAAGCTAAAGGGTCAAGTTGACATTACTACTCTTCCTAGGGGTTTTTTGTATTTTTCCTTCTCTAACAAAGAGGATCTATATTTTATATTATGTGGATGTCCCTGGATGTTTGTAAGGAACTCTATTGCATTTAAAATATGGGGACGTAAGCTGTAAATTTATGATTTGGATGAAGACCTTAATCATTCCAATCAATCCACTACAACTGCAAGTGTTAGAGGAACTCCTACATCATCATCAAGAATGGGAAAGAGGAGAAAGGAAAGTATGGCCACTTCCTTGGATGTCATATGTGAAACAAACAAGAACATAAAAGATGGCCTCGACAATGTTCAACTTCACAAAATGGATAAATCTGATGATGATAAAGTTTTGATTAGCACATATACCACTCTCAAATCCATCCTTCCATTCCTTCAGCTGGCTTGGATCATTAGGGTGTGCCATTGTTTGGCCCCTCTTACTCCTTGCCTTGCATCAGTTATACTCTGTAAGGAACATGTATAAACAATCAAGAAAATAAAAGATGGCCTCGACAATGTTCAACTTCACAAAATGGATAAATCTAATGGTGATAAAGTTTTTATTAGCGCATATACCACTCTCAAATCCATCCTTCCATTCCTTCAGCTAGCTTGGATCATTAGGGTGTGCCATTGCTTGGCCCCTCTTACTCCCTACCTTGCATCAGTTATACTCTATAAGGAACATGTATACAGACATAAATGAGTGGTCCCATATATTTCTCTAGCCATATAAGAAAATAATAGAATATCTCCAATAATATCATAGTGAAAAAATAGATGACTGCTATTTTCACTTAAATTTTGCAATATTTTCTTGATATTTCCCTTTAAAGGTTGTAGACTGCAGGATAATGTCCCTGAGGAGATTGATAAGTTACTCACTGAGTACAGTGATATCATTTCTAATAATTTACTTGATGGTTGCCATCAAAAAGAAGCATTGACCACTGTATGGATCTAATCCCTGGAGCTAGTTTACCGAATAAGGCACCTCATTGGTTGACACCTACCGAGAATCAGGAATTGAACCGAGAAATTCAAGAATTGTTGGAGAAATGTTTGATCAAAGAAATTTTGAGTCTTTGTGTAGTACCTACTATATTGGCACCAAAGAAGAATGGAGAATGGAGAATGTGTACTGATTCTAGAGAAATCAATAAGATAATAGTGAAGTATAGGTTTCCTATACCGAGAATGGATGATATAATGGATAGTTTGACTGGAGCAAAGTATTTCACAAAGATTGATTTGAAAAGTAGATATCATCAAATCAAAATTAGAGAAGGTGATGAATGGAAGACTACTTTCAAGACAAAAGAAGGTTTGTATCAGTGGTTGGTTATTCCTTTTGGTTTAACTAATGCACCGAGTACTTTTATGAGGTTGATGAATGAAGTTTTCAAGAAATTCTTGGGTAAGTTTGTGATTGTATATCTTGATGATATTTTGATATTCAGTAAGACCAGAGAAGAGCATTTTTTGCATGTTAGACAAGTTATGCAGAGATTGAAAGAAGAAAAGTTGCTAATAAATTTGAAAAAGTGTTTATTCATGAAAGAGGAGATTGTGTATTTGGGATTTTTTATTTTAGTTGATGGTTTGAAGATGGATCCTAAAAAGGTTGAAGCTATTTTGAATTGGCCTACACCTATGAATTCTAGTGAGGTAAGATCATTTCATGGTTTGAAAAGTTTTTACCGAAAGTTCATAAGGAATTTTAGTTTAATTTGTAATGTTATGACTGAGACTATGAGAGAAGACGAAAGAGAATTCAAGTGGACACATGGAGTTGAAAATTTTTTTGAGACTCTGAAGTAGAAGGTTGTTGAATTACCTATTTTGGCATCACCTAATTTCAGTAATGTATTTCAAGTGGAATGTGATGAAAGTGGAAGTGCAATAGGAGCCGTGTTTAGTCAAAAAGGTAAACTTGTTTCTTTCTTTAGTCAAATGTTGAATGATGCTAGAAGGAAATAGTATGTGTATGAACAAGAATTCTATGATATTGTTCAAGCACTGAAGAAATGAAGACATTATTTGATACCGAGTGAATTTGTGTTTTATATTGATCATAAGGCTTTACAATATTTGGGTAGTCAGAATAAGTTAAATCAAAGACATATGAAATGCGTTGAGTATTTGCAGAGTTACACATTTGTGATAAAGCATAAGAGTGGATTCACTAACCGAGTTGTTGATGCATTGAGTAGGAGAAGATCTTTGATGACTGAGATGAAAATTGAAGTTCTTGGTTTTCATGAGATGAGAGATTCTTACGAATTTGACCCTGATTTTTCTGAGCCATGGAGAAAGTGCAGAGCACATATTCAAGATCAACAAGATACTAAATGGGATGAATATTTTATTGAGGAAGGTATGTTGTTTAAAGGTATTCAGTTGTGTATACCAAGAGGATTAATGAGAACTAATTTGATAAAGGAGAAACATAGTATTGGTTTGGATGGACATTTTGGTATTGATAAAACATGGAATTTGCTTAAGGAGAACTACTATTGGCCGTTGTTGTATATAGATGTTCAAAAATTTGTGAAAAGTTGTGGAATTTGTCAAGATGCAAAAGGAGTAAGTCAGAATATTGGATTGTATACATCGATTGATGCTCCTGAGAAACCTTGGATTGACATCAGTATGGACTTTGTTCTAGGCTTACCGAAGACAGTAAGAGGTAATGATTCTATATTTGTTGTTGTGGATAGATTTTAAAAGATGGCACATTTTATACCTTGTAGAAAGACATCAAATGCAGTACATGTAGCAGATCTTTTCTTTAAGGAAATTGTCATATTGCATGGATTATTGAGGAGGATTATCTCTGACCGAGACAATAAATTTGTTGGATACTTTTAGAAAACCCTTTGGAAGAAATTTGGCACTGAGTCGAAATATAGTTCTACATTTCACCCACAAACTGATGGATAGACTAAATTTGTGAATAAAAGTTTGGGAAATCTTTTGAGATGTTTAGTTGGAGACACACCAAGTAATTGGGATTCTATGTTGGCACAAATAGAGTTTGCATACAATAATTCAATGAATAGGAGTACTGGAAAGACACCATTTGATATTTTGAATGGCACAAAATTGAGAGGAATATCTAATTTGAGAGACATTGCTGATGAGAATAAGAAAAGTGCTGAAGGAGTAAAGTTTGTTGAGTACAAGAAAACATTGCATGAAGATGTGAAACTGAAGCTGGAAGATAATAATCAGAAATACAAAGATAGAGCTAATAGATCAAGGAGACATAAAACTATTGA
This sequence comes from Chamaecyparis obtusa, assembly GCA_027943335.1. NCBI lineage: Eukaryota > Viridiplantae > Streptophyta > Pinopsida > Cupressales > Cupressaceae > Chamaecyparis > Chamaecyparis obtusa. The sequence continues at coordinate 25,227 of BSBK01011723.1, forward strand.
TGTTGGTGATGAAGTGATGGTTCATTTGAAGAAAGGCCAATTTCCTATTGGAACATATGGAAAGCTGAAGATGAAGAAGTTTGGACCTTGCAAGATTTTGAAGAAATTTGATAGTGGAAATGCATATGAGATTGAGTTACCTGATGACATGGACATATCACCGATCTTCAACATTGCTGATTTGTATGAGTATCATGAACCTGATGAAGAAGTGACAGTACCAGCATAATATCCTAAGAAGTAGAATGATGAAGCTGAACAGATTTTAAAGGAAAGAGTTGGCAAAAGTACAAGAGGAAAATAATATATGGAATATCTGGTTAAGTGGAAGAGTAGACCGATGGAAGAAAGTTCATGGATTTCACATTCTGAGTTGGATGCAGCTCGGACTAGACCTACTAGATGATTCAGAGAATCATTTCAAAATAACCCTAGGTGTCTGATGTAGGAGCATCTCGGGTCCTTGGCAATCCTATGTCACCAAAAACATTTTGGAGTTTTTCTGTGTTGCTTGGTTTCTACTTTGACTAAGTTGGTCGATAGTTGGTTGGTTTCCCTTGTTTACCAAGTGTGGTCAGTTATCTCCTAGGGGGTCGGTTATTTCACTAGCACTCGACATTATCTATCTACTGCTCGGTTATCTTCCTTACTGACAGGTTTAGTTTTAGTTCCTGTTGTGGCTGACTTGTGCATTTATATTGGATGATAGATTTAATGTTGGATTCCATCATTGGGAAGCATGTGGTCCTAGATCTGACCGTTCCTTCCATTGATTATGGATCTGAAGGCCGACTCAGTTCAGTAGTTTCTTGTATAAATGTAGTTGTTGGTTTAGAGTTTAGGGGACAGTTTTAGATACGAGTTGGCAGAAGATAGAAGTAGAGATTTTGACAAATCCTTGCATGTTTGAGGACTTTTGTGATTCATTGTAATATTTGGCCCTAACCAGGAAGGCCTTACAACCCAGCATGTATGGCTCTAATTGATGAAATATATGAAAGATCTGGCATTCTCTCTCTCACTGTTGTGTTTGTTTTCTTCCGCATGTGTTGAGTAGTCTTGGATCATTAGGGTGTGCCATTGTTTGGCCCCTCTTTCTCCTTGCCTTGCGTCAATAACTTTCATGTACGCATCTAACATTGAGGATATTTTCTACCAGGCTTAGTATTATTCCACTAAACTTTTGTTGAGATAGTTTGTTTCAATAACTGAATACATTTAGATTGGAGATATAGATTGCTTACCACCTAGTAACATCTCTTGCCATGGAGTGTACCAAAGCTAGCATTATGTGTTTTTCTCAAAGTTCCTAAACTTAATTATTTATACACAATTCAAGGAAACCAATCTCTAATAATAATAGTGTCTACAATTGCTTTAAATATTAATGGAGAATTTGTCAACCTAGATCTTAACATAGATTTCAAGAACTATGCAAAAAGGAGCAAGAAATTGATGCTCTCCAATATGAAAATGAGATGTGCTTCTAGTCTCTCAGTGCAACTCTGCATCAGCAATATGAATCACAAAGTGTGGTTCTCAAAAAGGGCAATTTGACCATTATGAATTCTCAACACTCCAATATTCCACTACTCTTTTATTCAAACTCAAACTATGATGATCTCATGACTTTTTGGAATTCTCATATACAACCATGACAAAATCCTCTAGGTGATCACATTTGGATGTGACACATGAATCTTTAAGTCCAAGGAGGCTAAAATATTGTGGAAGACAACCTTATCCCATCCCAAACTTAGTTCAAAGACTAAAAAATAATGGGAGGAAGAATAAAGTAAATAGAATAAGAAGCCCCACCTTTCCTTCCATTATAACTTGTCCATCTCTTTTTATTTAGATTTGAGTCCATCATAACAAAGTGTAGGAATGGCATACTTGCTAGAGTAACTTGAACATTCTAGTGTTTGAATGACTTGATTCCAATCACTCAAGTCTCTATTATAGGATTGATAATTTAACAATATGGACAATAATAGGAAGAAGAGTATAGTGATAAAGATAGAGTCCAACCACTCATTATGCCTTTTCATTAGCTTTGAAGTTTCTATGAACCACAGACTGATTTTGTATAGTGATAGAGATAGATTCCAACCACTCATTATGCCTTTTCATTATCTCTGAAGTCACAAAAAATGGGACTCTATCTCTGTCACTACACTCTTCTTACACCTAGCTCTACATATGGATTCCTTCTTATTACAAAGTGAAGAATGTGTGGCAATATCAGATCATATGCTTCAACTGAGAGATCAAAATTAGTCTGTGGTAAATAGAAACTTTATATCTTGATGAATTTCTCCACAACTATAGGCAAGTCATTATTTATATCAGACTTGAGAAATGGAAGATCGATAGAGATTTTCCTCTGATAGATATTAATGTTACATTAAAATAAATTATGTTAAATGCATTAATTATTTATTCAAGTAAATCGCTAATTACTTATTCTCTCTTTCAACTCTTGTGATTCAGCATGACTGTGAAGGTTTATAGACATATTATTGCATTTGTTAGTCTTGTTGCTTTTAACATATTTAAGTGGAATACACTAAGGAGTACCACATGAATGCTTAATTTAATGCATTATCAAGGTGTACTCTCAGAATTGTCCATTTCTAGCTCTTCAAAAGAGATGGTGATATAAATGTGTTTTGGTAGATGACTCTATTGTTTATGATTTTGTCTCATGTTATATGTATATACCCTAACCATCTTGTTATTACTATTGCATTATGAAATTAAGTGGAATAATTCTACTTTGTTGAATGCTCTATTTCATCTTGAATTTCTTTTCATATTTCATTCATTTTTCAAAACCACATGATAGGTACAAAAACATAAATGGATAGTTCTGAGACTACACATATGATGATATTGTGAGACTACACATATGCTAATATTAAAAATGTTTGAAATAGATTTTGGATTCGATTGTGTAGATAGTTTTGGCATCAACATTTCTGATTACACTCTGTGATCCTTCATCAAGATGAAAGAGAGAAGAAGGATTGAAAGAAAAGTCCATCATTTTGTTCTATTTCAATCATTTTGCTCTCTTTCATCCCGATGATGGATCACATAGTGTGATCTGAAATCTTGATGCAAAAAAAATGTACACCATCAAATGAAATGAACTATCTGATAAAAAAATCTAATGTACACAAATGTGCAAGACTCCACATATGATCACAAAAAAATGAGCTATATATGATTGTTTACTGTTCATGTTTGTAAAGGATCAATATTTCTAATGGTACTCCTTGGTGTATTCCATTTAAAAATAAACAAGTTTTTGTTTTTCTATCATGTTTAGTTTGTAGAGGCAGGATTGACCATCTAACAATACAAATAGTAATGGGAAGAATGAATGAGATATGAGATGATTTCTCTGCAAATGAGAGGCATAAGAGCATAGAGCGTGGATTTCCCCATGTTTTCTTATTTATTGGTGTATTTTCACACCACCATTCAGTTCATGGATATTGTTCTTCCCCATCTTTTATCTGATGCTATATATGTTTCATTATATTTTTCTTAATATCAACATAAATGAAACTTTTTCATGTTGTACTGATAGAAAATACTCATGTTGTTTTATGGATGTTGTTATGTGTCTCCAATTTCAAGTTTCATTGCTTCAATAGTATGAATTAACAAAAAAAAATTTGATACAGTGGTGATGGCTATGATAAATGTCCCTATGTGTGATTGTGGTGATGGAGTGCACTGCGTGTTGAGGAGGTCACACACAAACACTAAGCCAGAGCGTAAATTTTGGACTTGCATAAATAAGAAAAAGGTTGTTAATTGCACTATATTTAAATGTTTACAAAGAATAAATACTAGTCATTATAGAAATACTAACTTAGATTTATATTGTAGGATGGTGGTGGATGTGACTACTTTCGGTGGGCCGATGACGCCCCATCTCTATCTACATCATCTGCACTATCTACACATATACCTGTTGTGGAGGATGAGTGCAAGTCTTGCAAGGCACTCGAGACAACTATTGCCACCCGGAGTGCGTCAATGGAAAAAGTGGAGGCTACCTACAAAGTTGATGTCATGTTTCTACAATGTTTTCTTTGTGTAACAATCACACTACTTTGTTGGATCATTATGCAGAATTAGTTATATATGTGGACTATAAGACTTATATATATTTTGATGTGATATCAAACAATGCAATGATTATTTTCTTGTTATAATATTGTTTAGATAATCTATAAAATTATTTAAAAAGTTGAGTTTACTATTCAAAATATAAGTGAAAAAAAAATTAAATTTCAAAAAATTAATCTTGTTTATGATTTACTATATAAAAATATAAATTAATAAAATAAAATAATTTGAATTCCAATTTCAAATTATAGAACCAAACACAAAAATAGGAATTTCTCAATTTTAATTCTAATTTTGAAAATGGCAACCAAACGCAAAAGATGGATTGTCTATCTTCCGATTTGAGATAATCGGATTTTGAGTAAAATTCTAATTCCTCTCTTTATGATGGTCTCTTTCTCTCTTTCTCTTTTACAGAAAAGAATTTGGAAAATGATTATATTTCTCTTTCTCTCTTTCTCTTTTATGATAAAGAGTTTGAAAAATGATTATATTTAAAATATGATGCAAATGATGTAAGCGGTAATCCACGCGGAGAAAGCCACTTCTGCATGGATGAAGTTTTACCATTCACTTTTCTAGTGAAAACATTTTCACCACTGTAACTTCCAGATCTTTTATCTATTGGCATGCTAAAAACAATTAATTACTGGTATGCCCAAAATTCTCGCATTCTGAAAACACAACACTCCCTTCTACATTTGCAACTACAGATGATCTCAAACCCCTTTTCAACATATCATTCTGTGAGTACTCAGCAAATGCTACAAACTTGGAAACCACACTCTTCGGAAGATTTTAAAAAAAATCTACACTTCCACATTTTCGTGGATGCTTTCTGACAAAACCCTACCATAATATTTGACAAAACCCCATTTCTTAAGTTATGCATAGATGAATGCCTATATACTGCCCAAAGTCCCATCTGCGCGCACAGGTTAGATTTGTGTATATACTGCACAACTTGTTAGGAGATGACATTGCATTTGAGCAGTTCTGGAATAGTACCACGTGGCTATGTATTTGTCCATTGCTGATGCCTATTAACAAATTTCTTCTATGTACAGCCCGTTCTATCACAATTTGCAAGCATATCTATCAGACATTTCTAACTTGTACAAAACCCCCATTATGCTTTGATCGATTGGTCAAGATAGAACTGACATGGCATTTGCTTATGGTGGGACATGGCAATCGCTAGAAGACTCAAAATGGTTCCTAACAAATTTCGTAGTGTCACTATTGAATCCATCCCTCTGCCAATCGGATATACATCCACAGACTTTATTTAAATTGTTATTCACAACCAAAGGTTTTTCAAATACTGCACTTTGCATCACCATGAATTTCAACAGTTCCATGATCTGCTTCATTCACTCTGGTTTGTGGTTGCAGCTGTTGTTTAGTTTCAGTTCATTGAATCTATCTACAATGAGTTGACCAGTAGGCACATTTATTGTTGAAATCGCTTAATACACCATAGGGTTCATCTTCCCCATACATGTGCTGAGAAAATTTATAAGAGAAAAAGACATCTTTTCAATTGGTTGAAAGAAACTGTTTTGATCCCTAGCTAAACTGAAAATGCCCTAAGCAATACGTACTGCCATATGCATGATAGGAACTAAAAACAAATCAATTCGGTCTTTAATATTCTTGACCAAGTTATCATCTACTCATTAGGATTAATAATAAGTATTTAAAACTGTCAATTGGCATCAGAGGCATTTTGGGGATTGCATTCATTTCTGATGAATACATTATCTTTGCTTTAAAAAGCAATTTAATACCCTAATAAAATTGGTCTGTATTTTCCTATTTGGGAATTTGTTGTTCTCAGTACATGTTGATACTGGTAAAGTAGCGCATTGTTAGAAACACTGTTGTTGATTTCTTTTATAGATTTTATTGATTTCTGACTTCAATTACTCAGTAATAAATGAATCTTTCATCTATTGATGACGTTGAATAGTTGTTAAATGAAATTATGTGAAATATATATTTTTTTGAATAAGATCTCAAACATTATTGAAAATTAATTAGATGATATCAATTCATATAATGTAAGTGTATTATTGAAATTGGTTATTAATTAGACGATGTAAATTGATATAATATGCTTGTATTATTTGATTTCATTCATTCAAAGAGAGAATTTCAGACAATATAGATGTGCATGTAAGGGAAACAGCCGTGCTTTCATATCATATGGTTTTGTTGTCAAATGATAATTATCTTATTTATTATTTTATTTATCTGTTCAAAACTCTCGTTTTTAAGAATGTAAGCTCCCAATAATCTGTACTACATCCAATAGATTTTTTAATTGATAGACAATGTTCCAATATCATATGAACTAAATAGAGAGTAGATCTCCCAATCTAGCGTTTACCACAAACTCTTGCTAATTGATCCATGCCCCAACCTTTATCTGTCCCAAACTATTTTCTGAATGGATTGCATTCAATTCAGATGACCCATGTTTACAAATAAAACAAAATCCAAACATGCGACTAAAGCTTCTGAGTCCAACTCTAAAATGTAAATAAATTTACGTTTACAGGAAATCCCTCTTACAAATTACAGTGTTATATGTTACCAAATCAACGCTTGAAAGAAAGCCTCAAACTGAAGAATTGCACAGTAATAAACGGCCAAAGCAATCTCGGATTTCTGAGATGGTATTGAATTTGCTTCTCTTCTGAAGAATGCTTTTGTATTATGCCATCTCAAAACGAATGAACTTATTTTAAAAAGTGGTAGAATGCAAAGTGCAGAAAATGAGAAGTGCCATTCATTTCTTCAAAATGGAAATACCTTCTTCGATGAAGACAAGTTTGAAGACAGGTTCTATACTTAAACAACACTGCTTTTCCTCAAGTTCCAACTGATATATAGGCTGTACTGAATCTGAAGCTACTAGTGGATATTTGGCTGGAGCAGAGTTCCTAGAGGAAATTCTGCGTCAATGTGAGAATTCTAATAGAAATTCTTCTCTCGCTGAGGATTCTATATAGAACTCAAAGAAATTGAAAATTTTGATTCTTTTCAGACAAAAGATCAGAAGAATCATAATTTTCAATGTCATTGAGTTCTATAATCACCATTAAAGATAACCTAAAGATACTCAGCCAGAGAAGAAACCCATTAAAATTTTGACATTGAAGCAGAATCTCACCTAAGAACCTGAGAAAAATCAGATAATGTACCAACCCTTCATGAGTGAATTGGAATCTATGATCATTATAATGAGTGGATCTTCCTTAGACACATATTCTACCAGTAGATCTGCACACAGATTCTAACTGTAGATGATAATGTACCTCCGCTGTAGTCGTCTATTTCTCGGATGAGCAACCACTTGCTAGACCTCTGGAGTTTCCGAATCTCCAGGCCCCCCAAATTACAGATTTCTTACATAGATTCAAAACCTGCCCAAAAGACCAGGCACACTTTTCGTGCGACCTAATTCTGAAATCCCTAAAATCTACAATTGAAAATAGTATGGGATGACTTTTAGTGTCCCTCACGCTAAAAATATTTTGTAGAATATAATTATACTAATAGAAATAATGAATTGTAAAGTTTAGATTCACAATTTACAGGTACAAGAAATCAATCTAAGATCTCTGTACACAGTCTAAACTCATAATCCACACAAACAGAAAATAAATCTAAGATCTATGCACAAAATCAAATGAGAAACAATAATATTTTTATCTATGCAGAATATCAAATGATAAACAAGAATACCATTACAAAGACCTCAAGAGACTCCATTGTTGTTTCAGACTTCTTCCACGATTTGGTATGTGGGTGATAGTAGTGCTAGATGTAAAATAAGAGGGGTAAAGATATTATTTATATACTTTGCATACATTTGACCAACGGTAGGGATTAAGAGGCAAAATCAATGATTGAGAAATTTCATGGATTAAGAGGCAAAATCAAGGATCAAGAAATTTCCAAGGATTAAGAGGCAAAATAAAGGATCGAGAAATTTCCAAAGATTAAGAGGCAAAATCAAGGATCGAGAAATTTCCATGGATTGAGAAATGACAAATCAACCATTGAGAAATGTCAAGAGAGGGTCTGACATATAATGCACTAGATTTCTCAAATGGAGTCATAAGGTGAGCTATAAATGCTTGGGGAAAATAAAATATTTGATTCTATTTAATTTTTGAGGAATAATGAAGTTTATATGCATCTAGAGAAGCTAATTAAAATATTTTATTTATATATTCAAGCTAGGGAATTAGTTAGGAGAAATTGTAAAATTATTTAATTATTAAAGGATAATTAGTTTAATTAAATAATTAAAAAATATTTAAATAGTAAAGATGGACAAGAATAATGCTAACGATGATATAATAAAAATGCATTAGTTCTGTCTAAATTTTATCCTTTTTGAGGCAATAATTTTTATATCATTGTTTTAAATAGAAAGATGTTCATAACAAAAAAAAATTCCTAGTTGTAGGATGGTCATAGGATATCTCTTGAGAGATTGACTAGAAAATATATTTTATTTAAATTCTCAATAGGTAAAAAGGTTAGAAAGGTAAAAAAATAAAAATAAAAGACATCAAACATATGAAAAAAAAGTCAGTTAGAGATCAAATGTGGGATAAATAAGGAAAATATAGGTAAAAATAGCTCTTTTTTAAAACTTTATCAAGATACAAAAAATAGGTCAAGAGGAGAAAAAGAAGGGAGGAGAATGATGTCTAAAAGAGCTAGGAAGATTCATTGGGAGAATATGGAGTTTTACAATTAAACAGTTGATGTTGGTCCATTGTCCAGGTTATTTTGAAATTTTACTCAAAGGTTTCGGTGATGGCGAAGGTTTTTTAAACATGTTAGGGAAACTTTAATCAAAGTCAAATGATAGATTAAGGGGTGAGGAGAAACTTGAGTTGGACAAAAAAGAGTATGAAAAATTCATCATAGGATACACCTATTGTGTACAAAAAAACAACACAAATTAGGGAAAAATAGGAAAAAAGTATAAATTAGAAAAGTGGACTTTTTAGGTAAATTAACTAACATTTTGGGTTTTATTGTTGTAGAAAGTTTTAGAACCCCTCTAATCATGGGAGAGACACTCTTGAATACTGACACTAAGATCAAAACTAATATAGAGATATGAGAACTTCTCAACTATATTTGGCTAATGGTTCATTAAGTTAATGCCTAAGATTAGGTGATGTCTGATGATGATGACAATATTTATAGAGAGATGGTATAGTGAGTAAAATCAATTTATCCTACCAATATGCGAAGTGAATGTGATATTAGAGGACATTTTGTGAATCTTCTAGACCCCTATAGAGGGAGAGAAAGTGATTTATAATGTTGATGTTGGAAATGAGGTTTTGCTTCTAGGGTTTTTGGGACATATGATCTAGGCATTAACCAACATGATTTAGAGCCATAAGATGTAAAAGTAAGGTTTTATATTCTACTATTTCTACTAGGTAGATTCAATAGAGCATTAATTATCCTAGATCAATGATCAAGTAGATTATTTATTGCATGGCGACAATCACAATAGAGATCGAAGACTAATGTCCTAGATCAATGATCAAGATGATTGTTGATTGCATGAGAAAAGTCATAGTAGAG
>BSBK01011723.1:40000-44423 GCA_027943335.1 Chamaecyparis obtusa
AAAAGAAGGATGAGGCCAGTAGCAGTCAGAATCAGCGAGGAAATAATTCCAATCACTTCCAGGATCAGAATAATAGACATCAGAGAGGAAGAGGAAGAGGACAAGGATCTGGAAGAGGTGGCTTCCGTGGAACATGTTTTCACTGTGGAGAAGAAGGTCATAGGGCATTTGAATGTCCTCACCGCCAAGGAAGAACGGACAGGAGAAATGAAGGCCAGGCCAGAGTTGCACATGTAGATGAAGATGCCAGATCATCAAATTCTGAAGATGCTGAAAGAGGAGAAACGTTGATTAACAGAAGAGTCCTGTTGAGTGGTGAGAATGAACCTGAGCAAAGGAGGAGCCTATTTCGCACCAGGTGCAAGTTCGAAGGTAAATGTTGTGATGTGATTATTGATAGTGGAAGCACTGACAATTTGGTGTCAGAAGAGATGGTGACAAAGTTGAAGCTCAAGAGATAGAAACACCCACATCCATATCGGATTGCCTGGGTACAGGATGACCACGAGGTCATGGTCAATGAACAATGCCTAGTGAAGTTCAAGATTGGCGATACCAAGATGAAGTGTTGTGTGATATCATATCTATGGATGCATGTCATATGTTGTTGGGTAGACCATGGCAGTTTGACAGATGTGCTGTACATGATGGTCGTGCGAATACCTATTCCCTGACAAAGGATGGAGTGCGACATAAGCTAAAACCATTGAAGGAGACTGAAGAAAAGGTATGTGGTAATGCAAGGATAACTTTTGTTGATGGAAGAAATTTCCTAGATGGTATGAGCATGAGCATGTATGTTTTGCTTTAATTCCAAAAGCTGGTAAAGAGGAAGTAGAAGATGTTCCTGTAGAAGTTGCAGATTTGTTGAATGAGTTTCAGGATATTGTATCCGATAACGTGCCTGATGGATTACCACCAGTCAGGAAGATCAGTCATCAGATGGACTTGATCCCAGGAGCGAGTTTGCCGAATAAGGCAGCACACAGAATGACACCTGCAGAAAGTGAGGAGTTGAACAGACAAGTACATGAGTTGTTACAGAAAGGATTGATTCAAGAGAGTCTAAGTCCCTGTGCTGTACCAGCAGTATTAGCACCAAAGAAGAATGGAGAATGGAGGATGTGTACAGATTCTAGGGCAATAAACAAGATCACAATCAAGTACAGGTTTCCATTTCCACGAATGGATGATATTATGGACTGTTTGAGTGGAGCTGTGTATTTCTCAAAGATAGATCTGAAAAGTGGATATCATCAGATTCGGATCAGAGAAGGAGATGAATGGAAGACTGCCTTCAAGACAAAGGAAGGACTATATGAGTGGTTAGTCATGCCTTTTGGGCTAACCAATGCACCGAGCACTTTCATGCGGCTCATGAACGAGGTTCTGAAAGAATTTTTGGGTAAATTTGTCATTGTTTACCTAGATGATATTCTGATCTTTAGTAAGACATTGGAGGAGCATATGATGCATATTCGTATGGTATTTGAGAAGCTGAGAGAAGAGAAATTGTTGATTAATTTGAAGAAGTGCAGTTTTGTGAAGAAAGAGTTGGTGTATTTGGGGTTTGTAGTTTCAGGAGAAGGTCTAAAAATGGACCCAGAGAAGGTACAGGCTATCCTTGAATGGCCTACTCCAAGGAGTGCTACTGAGGTAAGATCTTTTCATGGTTTGGCTAGCTTTTACAGAAAGTTTATCCAAAATTTTAGCAGTATTTGTGGACCCTTGACTGAAACAATGAGAGGGGATAGAAAAGAGTTTAAGTGGACTAATGGGGCAGAAAAGAGTTTTCAATTATTGAAACAAAAAGTTACAGAACAACCTGTTTTAGCACTTCCAGATTTTAATAAGGTGTTTCAAGTAGAATGTGATGCTAGTGGTACTGCAATAGGAGCTGTTATGAGCCAAGAAGGTAAACTGTTGCTTATTTCAGTGAGAAGTTAAATGATGCCAAGAGGAAATATTCTTTTTATGATCAGGAATTTTATGCTATAGTTCAGGCATTAAAGAAGTGGAGACATTATCTACTTCCTAAGGAGTTTGTTTTGTATACTGATCATCAAGCTTTGCAATATTTGAATAGTCAAGGAAAGTTGAATCAGAGGCATTTGAAATGGGTTGAGTTTTGCAGAGTTATACAATTGTTTTGAAACACAGGAGTGGAAAGTCTAATAGGGTTGCAAATGCTCTTAACAGAAGGCAACTATTGCTGACAGAAATGCAGATTGAAGTAGTTGGGTTCAAGGAACTCAAGAATTTGTATCCAGAGGATCCTGATTTTGGTGAAGCTTGGAAAGCTTGTACAGAACCTGTTACTCTAGACAGGACGAAATGGCTGGATTTCATCATCCAGGATGATATGCTATTCCGAGGGAGTCAGTTGTGCATTCCACGAAGTTCTATGAGGGAGAATCTCATCAAGGAGAAGCATAGTGGAGGATTGGCTGGACACTTTGGTCGTGATAAAACCCTTGCTTTGGTTGGTGAGAATTATTATTGGCCACAATTGCAGCAAGATGTGAAGAGTTTGTACAGAGTTGCAGAGTATGTCAGATGGTGAAAGGAGTGAAGCAGAATACAGGGTTGTATTAGCCATTACCTCTACCAGAGAAGCCTTGGGAGGATATTAGCATGGACTTTGTTCTTGGTTTACCGAGAACTCAGCGGGGACATGATTCAATTTTTGTGGTGGTTGAAGATTTTCAAAGATGGCACATTTCATTCCCTGCAAGAAGACTACTGAGCTATTCATGTAGCAGAATTGTTTTTCAGAGAGGTAGTGAGACTACATGGTTTGCCAACGACCATAGTTTCAGATCGGGACGCGAAGTTTGTTGGATATTTCTGGCGTACATTGTGGAAGAAGCTGAAGACAGATTTGAAGTTCAGTTCATCACATCATCCACAGACTGATGGACAGACAGAGGTAGTGAATAGAAGTTTGGGAATTTGCTGAAGTTTGGTTGGAGATAAGCCAACAGGATGGGATTTGATTTACCACAGGCGGAATTTGCATACAATAATTCTGTCAACAGGAGCACTGGTAAATCACCATTCCAGATTGTATTTGGAAGTAGTCCGAGAAATGCATCTGAATTAAGGAAGATAGATAAAGGAGAAATAAGTAGTGCTGAAGCTGAGGATTTTGCAGAACACTTGAAGAACATCCATGGGGAGGTGAGGAAGCATATTACCAAGATGAATGCACAGTATAAGGTTAAGGCAGATGAGAAAAGGAGGTATAAGGAATTTCAGGTTGGTGATGAAGTCATGGTTCATTTGCGGAAGGAGCGGTTTCCAGTTGGTACATATAACAAGCTGAAAATGAAGAAGTTTGGACCATGTAAGATACTGAAGAAACATGATTCAGGAAACGCATATGAGGTAGAATTGCCTACTGAGCTAAATATTTCACCAGTGTTTAACATTTCAGATTTGACCAGAGTATCATGAAGGAGGTGTTGAAGATGAGATCACAGCAGCACAGTGGAGTATTCCAGCAACTAGTTCAGACACTAAGGAGATCGAAGATATACTGGAAAGTCGTGTTGGCAGAAGCACAAGGAAACAAGACATATGAAGAATATCTGGTCAAGTGGAAAGGACGACCTATTGAAGATTCATCATGGCTAACAAGGCTGGAGGTTAACCATCTTGGTTTTCCTCTACACACCTCCTGAGTCGTGACAGGGTCACTTCTCAAATTACCTTGGGTGTCTGATGCAGGAGCATCCTGGGTGTAAGAGCAATCTTGCATCACCCAAAAACATTTCTATTTTTTTTTGAATTCAATAAGGGCTATCTTGTGCAGAGCTGCTATTTATGGAAAGTTACTATTTTTGGTAATTTTCGTATGTGCTCAGAATGATCTGATTTCTTTCTTGGAGGTTCATTTTGGTCATATAAGTCTGCCAGTAAAGTTTCATTGCCAGATCAAGTGTATATTGGAAGATATTGAAGATTTTCAGTATTGGCAGCAGGGGACAGAAACTTTGAACTCAGTTTTGAAGGCTTTAGAGGCCCCGGATGAGGTCAAATTTTGGGCTGAATGAAGCTTGCTTAATTTAGGTGTTGTAGAGCTCCTCGCGCCCTTTCCGAAATGGGGTTACAATAGTCAATCGGGTCAACTGGTGATGACTTATGGTCTTCGGAAGTTGGTCACCTGAAATGGCGGAAAATGATTTTTTTTCAAAATTTTTGTTCGGGTTTCAAAATTTATTTTGAGCCGACTATGATGTAATGAATTGTAAAATAAAAATAATTCTAAGTTTGGTCGGCTTATTGGCTAAAATTCTAGAACCTTCCCAGGCGGTGGAAAATTGCCTATATAAGGAAGGCTGTATTATTGTCTTAGGCAGTTCAGAATAGTTCTGGGTAGTAGATCTGGGTAATAGCTCGAGGCTTTGTCCTACAGAATATT
>BSBK01011724.1:0-140000 GCA_027943335.1 Chamaecyparis obtusa
TTCATTTGCATAGATAATTGTAATGCGATGTATGTATTTGAAGAAGTAATATCAATTCTACTAATTTTGATACGTTGTAAACTTTTTTGTTACATGCATTAGCTATGATATGTGTTGACATTTAATGTTACAATTTAGTATTTTGCTGGAGTAATGTTTATGTTCGTTTACATCACATTTATATGATTATTTACATGTTTATTATTTTGATAGTACTAACCCTACTGATGTTTCACTCAGTTTTATGTGTATGAGATGTTTTCTACGATGATTTTGTCTAGCGTGTATACACGAAGAGGGATGAAGTCATAGTCACTCATATGGGAGACCTACATGATGTCTCTATCCCCTTCATTAAATTTTTATAGTCTCCTATGATATATGTATATGCTCATCTTGATGATGTAAGTTTGCATGTACCAAACATTGACTACCTTGAATTGGTAGGATTGAGTGTGTCATTTCTCAATGGACTTGTTGATATAGAGATATCATAAGGACCCAATATTTTAATACTTCGATAATGCTTCTTATTTCACCAATTCGAGTTGTTGATGAAAAATCGGCAAATCCTACTTCATTCCCTACGTTTCTTGGTATGTGAGGATGTTATTTGGTATTTTGTTTATGCGATGTCTTTTGATCATGACATTGCATTGAGCTAGTGGTGGTGGTTGTGTTTTGTTGGTTATGTTTAATTTTGAAGTCTTATTATCATATTAGAATCTCATGCATTTTACTCCATTATTTTGGTATAACATTTTAATTGGTTCTATAGACTATTAAAATATTGTCGTAATTATTTTATCTGATTTCCAAGAGTAAGTTGAGTTCAAGGGGGGAGGATGTAATACCCTCCTAAAGGGTCGAGTCTCTATTCTGGGCCATAGTTTTGTGTCTATCTACATGTTACTACATCTAGAGAATACGTCATTTTATGGTTATTTGTTCATTAATAAATGCATGTCTTCATTAAATTTTAATTAGTTATCAAGATATAATAAAATAATAATATTATTAGTATTTAATAGAATACAAGAAATAATTAAATATTGATATAATATCACTATTCACGATATATGATGTGATTAAATTGTGTTTTAGTAACGACCTATCATTAAATAATTAATAAAGTTTAAATTAGAAGACAACAAATTTTAATTTTATAGCTATGGAATATACCTACATTTGTATTCACTGTATAGTGTGTATTGTATGATTCTTCGTTATTGTAAGGCATTATTGTTTTTCTCATTTCAGAAAAAGGTTTATCGAGTTGGAAAATGGATATTACATTTTCATTTTCCATTTTTTTTGGAGAATTTGCGTGTTTGTTATTTGGAGGCAGTTACAGAAATGGTTACAAACGCCATCCGTTGGTCTCTTCATCAAATGGACAGTCATTCATGGGAGGTGGGTATGAGCATGTAATAATAGAAAAGAAGGGCTCGTAACCAAAGGAATATGTTTTTTTTTTCATGGAGTTGTCTCACGCAGGCCCTCTGGGGTTTCACGATGGATTTGAGGAGTCACTCCATATTCTTTCTAAGGGTGATACTAAACCTTTTTTGCAGGGGAGGACTGGTAGAGACAACATGCAATCTTAGATATTGCATCTTGATCTGTCATTTTGGGAAAACACAGTAGTATGCCATTTTAAGGTGAAAAGCAATGGATAGAAATGAATGGGGTTGATTTAGGGTGGCTGATCAGAAGATTAAGAGAATCTGAACTGAACTTGGGTGCTAGGCAAGGAGAAGATTAGTTCGGTGTGGGTGGAAGGATCGAACTATATTCGGCGGTGCTTTAGGTGGCGTGACAAGTAGGAGTTAATAGACCTATACTGGCTCTCTCTCACTTACCCGACTCCTCATTCTCAGCTTTGGACGTAAACACTTGAACTGAATGATTGTTCGCTTCTTTTAGTTCTAGATTGAGTTTTATTTCTTATAAATAATTGCCTTTAGTGTATGATTTCTCATCAAATCAGTCTCGGTCAAACCCCTATGCATCATCATAAAACTAGGATAGCAGCCCAATTAACTGCACCGTATGTGCTATGCTTGTGATAGATGACTATATATTTATCTCTAGATTCTTTTCCTTCTAGCCTTCGGCGTAAAACTGTAGATCTTCTAGTTATTTTGGGCTTCCTTGTAAATAGAATATTATTTTCGAGCAAAAAGATATTATAATTTTGTAGTTGTATGAAATGATTTATATGATTTGTTGTACTAGATATAGCTAAGGGTTTAACTAGCGGTCTTAATGCTCCCCTTGACCCTTTTCTAACGTGTTGTATGACTATATTTTACTCTTTGATCTTCATGTAAATATGCAACCTCATTCTTAACTCGACGTTTAATCTATATTCCTCGTAAACATTGTTTTTAGCCTTTTCTTCCAAACTCTAGGCATTATCTTTCTTCAATTTTTTTATGTAACTTTGGTTTTGTTTCTTGTCTATTATCTTCCACTTTGGAACTGTGATAGCACCTGGTTTAGTATGAATTAGCAGTAAACCAATTCAAGTGTATATCCTCCTATCTCGGGCATTGCTTTCGCTAGTCTCAAGATCCATGCGTTAGACACTCGAATCAGATATACCCATGTTCTAATTATGACCTCCAATAGTGCACAATCTACATGTTGCAGCTTTCTTTGGTGATTTTCTTAAAAAAATAAAATTGTTCTTTCTACCATACGCTAATCTCTTGCATGTCGACGCTATAACATAGGATGCTAACTCATCCTTAAACTTTCTTTCTTCGAGTTCCTAAAATGATTGCTACTTTTCTTCTAGGTGTAGTTTTCTTGTGATTAGGCTCTGTAACTATTAATTCTGGATATGTTGTTTAGTTATCATCATTAAATCTTTTAGATACTTTTAGATTGTTTTAAGGATCTATATATATTTAATTTGATATTTTTAGATACGAATTTCTCTTTGTAAATCTTTAAAATTCTATTCGACTTGACGAGCAACAATACTATAGACAGAACAATTGATGTTGGCCTACTCTTTATGTTATTATATTTCTTCATTAATAAGTGAAATTGCATTTATAATTAATTTCATCTAGCAATTAAGTAGTAATAATTGTTAGGGACATCAATTTTTTTTTTGGATAAAGTGGATAAAAATTACATTGAGATTACTTAGTGTTATTCTTTAAATGACTAAAGAACTTAATAGAATTAGATTGGCAACATTGACAACATAATTGATAAGTTGATTAATGTAGATTCTTTTAATCATTTAGAGAATCAATTAACCTTTCTATTTTCTTTGTTCTAAGGAATAAATGTTTGATCTAGATAGGAAAAGAATCTTACTAATGTAGATAGGAAGGGGTGTTGAATTTATTTAACATGTTATTAAATATTTTTGGACAGGGTTGTTTATTTATTCCTAAGTTATTATAATTATTAGACTACAAAAATACATCAAATTAGTTGTATTAGGTTTTGATAGAGATCTCGGTATGAATCTAGCCGAACTATGCTTTGATTGGTATCAAATGGTTAGTTATATTTAAACTATAGTTAGATTTATTTTTTATGTTAAGTATATACATTATGTGGTGATATAGAAATGTCCTTGTGTGTTTCAGAAAGAGTCTTTCTAAATTGTGTAAGTTAGGCAGTGCTTCCAGGGGTCTTGGTTGTTTCTTTATTAAAAAAAAAGACTTCGAAAAATGGTTTTGGATCTTAAGTGATACTTTTTCCTTGTTCAATTAAATGTTCTTGTATTCTTTGAGAGAGTTCCTCGTGTAGTAATTTTGTTAAAAGGTTTATCTTGATATTATTCATTGAGATAGTATAGTAGAATAATTTACGTGCTACATCATAAAGTATGAGCTAGAAGATGGTTGCTTTTGGTATCTTAGGTTTAAATTTGTAATATTGAATCATTGTTTATGGTATGTGTATACATGAATGAATATGTTAGATTGTAAGTTCGACATCTTTAATTAATGAGTAAATAGCATTTCTTTATATTTCTTTTATTCTGATATTCTTGAATTGATTCTTATAAACTCAATATGTGTTATGATAACCACTATGTGTTAATTTTGGATGTTGGTTATTATTATAGTAATAATATTATTATGAGGGCATTGTTAGTATAATTGATGGTGTTGGTTTGTATCTTGTCACGACTATACGTTGCTATTAATTTTATTTCAGTTCATTTTAAATATTTAAGTTGATTTGTGATGTATTGTCTTAATGATTTTAAGGGTAGAATTTTCTCCCATTAATCTATTATAATTGAGATATTTTTTCTTGAATTTTTGATATAAGTATGAAGGTGGAAGTTTGGGTTCCTTATGTGTACCAGAGGCATAGGTGTCACTGGTGTGTGTTTGGGCTTCTTATGTGTACCAGAGGCTTGGGTGTCCTTTTGCACATGTTTTGTAAACCCTATTGATGCTAAACATGACTCTATTATTTTTCAGTCTGAAATGAAGAGTTTTATTATTTTATTCTTTTTGGACTCAGATGTTTAATTGAGATCACTTGAGGCTTTGGTTTTCATTGGTAAATTCAAATGTCAATTTGATGATTTCTTGTATAACTTTATTATATGCATGTTTTCCAGATAATTGTGTAATTGAGGTTACATTATGGTCCTAGTGATGTTCTAAAATCTTATTGTTGAAGTTAATTTATTGTTGCCTTGTTGACAAATGTGGCTCTATTCATCTACTTGTTATTTGGTGACCATGTTTTATTATATAATAGTCTATTAGTGTATTTGAGCCTAGTTGTACATTAATAGATCATGGAGATCTTAATGTTTTAGAACCTATGAGTTACTCTGTGATTATCCTTAAGATGTTTAGATGATTATGATGTTCTCTTTGTTATGTTGACATTGTGGATCCTATTAATGATTTTGAGCTTATGCTCCAAACTCTACTTATTTGGCTTCTTTGATTATGAGGTTTTTATGATGTTCCATTTGAGATTATTTTTCTTATTCATTATTTTGATTTCATTTTTGAGCATAGTGATGCAAGAGCATCCTAGGATTCTTGGCAATCCTCTATCACCCAAAAATATGTTTGTTTTGAAAGGCAGATTGGTAGTTTTTATCTTAGTTGGTGAAGTATATGCTCGGTCTTGGAGTATGGTTACTCAGTTATAGTGTTACCCGAGGTGCTCAGTCTCTAAAGAACACTCGGTAACTGAAAGCATCAATTACTCTTGGTGCTCGAAAAAAATTACATTTCTCAGTGATGCTTGGCATGGTCGGTTCACTGGCACTCGGTTATTTCTCTGTTGCTCGGTAATCACTCTTACCGATTAGTGTTCTTGAAGATTTTCTTGGCCGACTTGGTGAATTTATATTTGGTAGTTGATGTCATATTCTCCTATGTCGATCTGGAGGCTGACATGGATAATTTAATATTTGTAAGGCTATTTGAGAGCTGACCTTGTATTGCATTTAATATTTGTCATAGTAGAAGCTGACTTGGCTTTGCAGTTAATTATTTCTTATTGTCGACCTATGGCTGAAGATTAGAATTTAATGGGTGCTTGGGTAGATGTTTAGGAGGAGGTGGCGGTAGCAGATAGAAGGATAATACTTGGATCCTACAAGATCTAGTAGATCAGATTGATTTCTGATAGTTTGTGATAGCATAGCTAGTGGTTGAGGCTTGGAGACAAGGAGATTTCTTGGTGACTTGTGAGCATAAGTTCAGATCTCCCTTAGGGTTTCCATCAGTTGCTAATTGTTTCAGGATTGGACTAGTTCGAATTAGACCAGATCTTGTTGATTTGTCAGAATTTACTGTTTGTTTATATTTGGCCATAACTAGGAAGGCCTTACATCCCGACACATTTCATGTAATTAGTGAATTTATGAATAAAGATTTTAGTTCTATTTCATATCTAGTATTATTATTGTGTAATTCCATTATGTTGTGGTTTGGCTATAAGTTTGGACAATCCTTAATTGGAACCTCCATCCTTGACTTTATTAAGTGGTATCAGAGCAAGTTGATCTTGAATGTGTGGACAAATCACCGAAGGAGTGGAAGTTTGCACTAGGATCTTGGATTGAAGATGCCTCCGAGGAGAGCCTGTGAGATCTCAGAGGAAGAACCCACAGGAGAATTCAGTCTTGATGATTTTAGAGCTTTGCAAAAAGAAGTGCAATATCTATAAGAGGAATTGAGAAAGAAGACTACATTGAAAGAAGATAGTGATGATGAATCTGAGGAAGAAGATCATTTTGAAGAAGCTGTAGAAGAAGCTGGGGCTCGAGAAGAAAATAGAATCCTAAAGGCTATGTCTAAAATTGGGAAAAGACCTAAGATTGAAGTTTCTACATTTGTTGGAAGCCTTAGGCCAGAAGAGTTGATTGATTGGATCAATGAGATAGATGAGTACTTTGAGTATGAATAAATAGAAGATCCTGATAGAGTTAGAATTGCAAAGACTAAACTGAAGGGGCATGCAAATATTTGGTGGAGAGAAGTTCAGTTGGAAAGAAGTAGGAGAGGAAAGGAAAAGATCACTAGATGGAACTGAATGGTTGACAAGTTGAAGAAGTAATTCATTCATGTGGGTTATGAGTTAGACATGTTTAAGAAGATGCAAGCCTTGAAGCAGACCAAAAAATTAGTACAAGAGTACACTGAGGAGTTTTGTAGAATCCTTATTAGGAATGGTCATTCTAAAGCTGATAAAGAGAAGGTTGCTAGGTATGTTTATGGTTTGAGACCTAGTATTCAAGAAGGGTTACTTACTATTCGGATGACAACAATAGGAGATGCTTATTACATGGCATTAAAGATTGAAGAAAAGATGGACAAGAAGTTTGAAGGAAGAAAAAACAATAGGAATAAAGGTGGTAAGACTGGTGAAATAGTTGCTGAAAGTAATGTGATAGAGAATCCCAAGAAGACTGATGTAGGATCTGGTAGTGGTCATGTCACTAAGAATTTCAATATTGGATAGAGAGGAAGGTGGAAAAATGAGTTCACTGGTACTTGTTATCAATGTGGTGAAGAGGGTCATAAAAGCTTTCAATGCCCCAAGAGAAGAGTTGCACTAATTGTTGAAGAAGACATTGTGAATGTTGTAGAAAAAGGTGAGTTTCTTATCACTAGGAGGCTAGTGACATGTGTCCATGAACTAGTACAAAGAAGAAATTTGTTCAGAACCAGATGTAAGTGCAAGGATAAGGTATGTAATGTCATAGTTGATGGTGGTAGTTCTAAAAACTTTGTTTCAGAAGAGATGGTTAATAAATTGAATTTGGAAAGAAAGAAACACCCTAACCCTTATCAGGTTAGTTAGATACAAGATGTGTCTAAGGTTAGGATTGAAGAACAATTCTTGGTTAATTTTCAGATTGGATCTTATCATGATGAAATATTGTGTGATGTATTGTCTATGGATGCTTGTCATTTGTTGCTTGGGACTGAAAGGAAACTAAGTGTGCGTTAAAAAGTTCCCTGCGCTAAACTCCTAAGGAGAGGATCATGCAAATTTAGATTTAACCCTTATCAATTATAGAATGATAATACAATTATCTTAGATGTTGTTGCAATAACATGTATACATAGAAAAAGAGAACGACACACAGATATACCCTGGGGAAAACCTTTCAGTAAAAACCCCAGCACTCCAAAACCTTCACAATGTATTAATAAAAATTGTTACAGTTTACAATACACTTGCAATGCAAGTTCTTTCAAAAGATTATCAAGACTTGAAGACAAAACTGGCAGCATAAAATGTTCCAACAATACACAGGCTTCTCATCAGAATTTGCAACCCTAAAAAATGCTTATATCATGTGCTTCACTTTTTAGGGCAACTTCCAAAGAACATCTGTATTAGGGTTTTACCATTCTCTGAGAAAATAGGAATCCAAAAAAATAGGAACCTCGCGGTTGTAGAAGAGTGTACAGTACTCAACTTTATCAGTTTCCACATGTCTTTCATGTCTTCACCCATCAACAAATCTTTCACAATTAGCTCTTAAAAATTTTAATAACTGTCATAGGAATTCATCATAACCATTTCAGTCATGATCACCTTACACATTGTCCAAAGTGCCGACATTTGGCAAATAACAAATGTAAGGAAATATACAAGGTTGAGACACCTTATTCCTAACATTCTCCCACTTTTCAAACACCTTGTAAGAACCAAAGGAAATAATAGGATTTAATTGCTATAGGCCAAGAGGCCCATAGACTCCAAACACCATCTGAACTTCTCTGTGCCCATAGGTTTTCTCAATGCATCTGCAATATTCTTTACTATATCTACCTTCTCCAAAATTACCTTTCCATCCTCTACCATATCTCTCACAAAGTGAAACTACACATCAATGTGCTTCGTTCTGGTATAGAAAGTTGGATTCTTTGCAAGGCAAATAACACTCTGACTATCGCAACAAATCATAATCTGTCTTGCATCAACACCAACATCTGAACACAGTCTCCTAAGCCAAATGGCTTCCTTACAAGCATGAGTAGCTTCCATGTACTCTACTTCTCTAATGGACAAATTGACCACAAGTTGTCTCTTACTCATCCAACTGATGGCACCACCAAACATAGTGAACACATAGGCATTGGTGGATCTCCTGCTATCAATGTCACCTGCCCAATCTAAATCCACAAAATCATGAATACAAACTAAATGTGGAGCTCCAAAAGAGTTTCCATGATAGCATATGGAATACTCTGATGTACCTTTCAAATATCTGAACACTCTCTTAACTACATCCCAATGTACCCATCCAGGTTTAGCCATAAAACAACTCAAGACTCCCACTACATGGGCAATGTCTGGTCTAGTACAGACCATAGCATACATAAGGCTGCCAACTACACTTGCATAAGGTACTTTTCTCATTTTCTCCACCTCTCTGGGAGATTTTGGACAATCACCCACAGATATCTTTGTTCCCATAGAAATAGGGATACACAATGCTCTATAATCTGCCATGCTAAACCTATCCAAAATAGACTTCACATACTTACTCTAACTCAACCAAAGTTTTCTGTTAGATTTATCTTTGGTGATTTCCATACCCAGAATATACCTGGTTGCCCCTAGATCTTTCATCTCAAATTGTGCTGACAACTGAGACTTCAAATCAGAAATCATACCCATACCCTTCCCAATCAACAACATATCATCAACATATAATTCAATAATTAGAAGGCGATCATTGTCAACTTTGAAATAAACACAATGATCTAATTTCGATCTCAAAAAACCAATCGACAATGCAAAGAAATCAAATTTAAGGTACCACATCCTAGGAGATTGTTTCAAACCATACAAAGACTTCTTTAATCTGCTAACCAAAGACTCTTTACCTTTCTGAATATAGTGCTCAGGCTATGACATATAGATCTCTTCCTCCAAATCACCATGAAGGAAAGTTGTTTTCACATCCATCTGTTCTACCTCTAAATCATATGATGCTACTAGAGAGAACACAAATCTAATGGATGTAATCTTTGCAATAGGAGAGAATATTTCACCATAATCAATTCCCTCCACTTGTGAATACCCCTTTGCAACCAATCTAGCCTTGTACCTCTCAACATTTCCATCTACACAAAATTTCTTCTTAAACACCCATTTGCTTCCAACGGGTTTCCATTCTTTAAGAAAGGGTACTAGATCCCACATTTTTTTCTTCTTCAATGAAGCCATCTCATCATACATGGCCTTAATCTAGGAAACTGCATCTTCCTACCCACAACCTCTTTCACAAATCTAGGCTCATTAGTGTTTGTAATCAAGGCATAAGCACAACTGGAATCTAGCATAGAAAATCCAAACCTCTCTGGCTACTTTCTTTCTCTCATGGATCTCCTCAAGGGCTAAGGTTGAGGTTGTTCTACCACCTCTTCTAAATTTTCAAAGCTGCTAGAGCTCTCCTCATCATCAGATCGATCATGGTCTCTCTATTCAGTCTTCTCAGGGGTAGGAGGTAACTGAACAACATCTTCTTTAATTTCTTTTTCATCTGGCTGTAGCACAATAGTAGAAGGTGTTAGCTCTCTAAAAATAACATTTCTTTTATACAACACCTTACCAATCACATGATCCCAAAGCTTATATCCTTTCACACCAACACTGTAGCCGATGGAGATACATTTTACAGCCTTGTTTTCTAACTTAGATCTTGTCTCCTTAGGCACATATGCATAAGCTTTACAACCAAAAACATGAAGATGTCTAACTAAAGGCTCCTTACCAAACCACACCTCCAAGGGTGTCTTACCAACAAGAGCTGATGTAGGAGATCTGTTAACCAGATAGCAAGCAGTGGCCACAGCTTTAGCCCAAAACTTTTGTTTGAGGCCAGCTCCACTAAGCATACTCCTAGCCTTCTCCATCAGTGTCTTGTTCATTCTTTCTACAACTCCATTTTCTTGTGGAGTATAAGGAGTTGTCTTTTGCCTCTCAATCCCTCATTCTTTATAGGACTATTCAAACTCCGCCGAACAAAAATCACCACCATTGTTAGTTCTCACACACTTAATTCTTTTACCAGAATGATTCTCTATGAGAGCTTTAAATTCCTTGAACCGACTTAAAACTTGCATCTTGATTTTAAGGAAATATATCCACATCCTTCTACTATAATCATCTATAAAAGATACAAAATATATAGATTTGGAGAGTGAAGGAACTTTAATAGGACCAAACACATCTGAATGGATAAGATCCAAAATACTAGAAGACTTGTGAGAACTAGAGTAAAATTAAACATGATTTTTCTTACCATAAACACAGTGTTCGCAGAAGTCAAAATCGAGATGACAATCATTTAACCCCTCAATGAGGTTTTTATTTTTCAGGGTTCTGAGACCCTTCTCACCAATGTGGCCAAATCTCATATGCCACAACATTGCCTTTTCTATAGGGAGTTTGCCTTCCAAAGTGTTAGCACCCTTAGGTACACTTGCTGCACTATGATCGGAACCCATTACCATAGACTTCTTCACTGCTAGTTCAGATGGTGGAGATGAATTTACTGCTACTCTCTTCCTTGAGACATAAGAACTATTGCACTGTGCAGTGGAAGCATCAACCTGAAACTTTGTACCTCTCCTAGTACCTTTCACAAGAACCATAGCTCCTCTAATCATCTTCCATCCATCTTTCAAAAAAACAACTTAGACACTTGCATCATTCAACATACTCATATATAATAGGTTTTGTGCCAAACTTGGGATGTGCATTACCCCGTTGATCCCCTTTACTCATCCATCAGGGAATTTGATAGTGACTCTTCCTTGTCCAACTATCTATAGGTGAGAATCATCACCCAAGTACACCTTTCCACCATCGAACTCCTCATACTTTGAGAACTGACTTCGATGAGAGGTCATGTGAAAAGAAGCACCTGAGTCAATCAATCACACATCATTAGATGCATGGGTGGCTAAGGCTATGACAAAAGCATCACTATCTTCTTGAGATTTGTTGGAATCTGAATCTGGGCTTTTCTTCTTCTTCTTTGGCTCTTTGTAGCCCTTACAAAAGTGCCTAGGCTTTCCACAGTTCCAACATGTTGCCTTAGACTTTCTAGGAGTCTTGGATTTCCCACAGGATTTGGATCTACCCTTTTCAAACTTCTTGTCATTATTCTTTCCTCTACCTTTGGATCTACCATGAATAGCAAGGGCTTCCTTGGTGGAATCAGAGGTCTTTCTTCACATCTCCTCATATAACAATGAAGACACCACATCATCCATTTTGAAAGTAACAATAGTACTCTGAAGGGCCATCACAAGATGGTCCCATGTATCTAGCAAGGAACATAACAGGGTCATACATCGATCCTCCTCCTCCAACTTGACACTAGTTGATGTCAACTGTACAACCAGCATGTTAAATGCATTGAGGTGATCTACAATGGATCCTACTTCCTCCATTCTCAGAGAATACAACCTCTTTCTTAGGAAAAATCTATTCACCAAGGACTTGGTATGATACATAGACCCAATCCGTGTCCGTGCAATTTGTTTGTGGTCTTCTCATTGAGAACATTTAGGAGAACCAAATCTGCTAGATAGAGTCTAATGAGACCCTTAGCTTTGCAATCCTTGAGATCCCAATCTATTTGAGGTATGTTTATTGGTTTGATATCATTTTCAACCACCTCCCATACATCATGGTCTACGAGCATGTCTTCCATCTTGAGTTTCCACAACTCAAAGTTTGTGTCACTAAAATTTTCCACCTCCATTCTACTGTATGAAGAACTTGCAATCTCTTCCTGCAATAAGGTTATGAAAACTCTACAATAATACTCCCACTGGACTGAAGATTAGCTCAAAAAATCCATACCTTAACAAATAGAACCAAAACTGGCCAAGCTTTGATACCAACTAAAAGGAAACTAAGTGTGCAAAAAATAGTTCCCTATGCTAAACTCCTAAGAAGAGGATCAGGCCAATTCAGATTTAACACTTATCAATTACAGAATGACAATACAATTATCTTAGATGTTGCAAAAATAACATCTATACATAAAAAAAGAGAATGACACAAAGATATACCCTGGGGAAAACCTTTCGGTAAAAACCCCAGCACTCCAAAACCTACACAATGTATTAATCAAAACTGTTATAGTTTACAATACACTTGCAATGCAAGTTCTTTCAAAAGATTATCAAGACTTGAAGAGAAAACCGGTAGCATAAAACATTCCAACAATACATAGGCTTCTCATCAGAATTCACAACCCTAAAAAATGCTTATATCATGCGCTTCACTTTTTAGGGCAACTTCCAAAGAACCCCATGGTTGTAGAAGAGTGTACAGTACTCAAATTTATTAGTTGCCACATGTTTTGCATGTCTTCACCCATCATTGAATCTTTCACAATTAGCTCTTATAAATATTAATGACTGTCATAGGAATCTGTCATAACCATTTCAGTTATGATCATGTTACACATTGTCCAAAGTATTGACATTTGGTAAATAACAAATGTAAGGAAATATACAAGGTTGAGACACCTTGTTCCTAAGAGAGAGACCTTGGCAATTTGATAGAAATGTTTTGTTTGATGGTTGTGCAAACACCTATGTGGTTAGGCATGAAGGATCTAGGCATAAGTTGTTACCTTTATAGGAGAGAGGGACTAAGGAATGTGGATTTGTCAAGTGTTGTCCATGTGACCATGACAAACCTCAGGAGCACAAGGTTGATGAACCTATTCCTACAAAGTCTAGTTTAAAAGAGAAGGAGAATGATATATCTAAAGAGTTTGTTGAGATTAAGAGGTAGATGGTCTTTCTAATAGAAATAGTACAACAGATAATGGCATTGATGACACAGAGATATGCAAATGATACCGATTTGATTGAGGAGTATGGAGAGGATGGGATTTACTGATGTACTGATGTGATTAGCAGTGGAAGGGATTGTCAGAGTCAGTTTTTATCAGTCGTAGATAGGAAAGATAAAAAAAAAAAGTGGGAAGTAGGAAAACTTGTTGTAGGGGACAATGGATAAAGTGAAGACAACTTGGAATGAAGGACAAGAGGAGATATGGGTTAAGAATAGATATGGCATACCTATTCTGATTCCCTTAAGACGTTCCTAATTTCCTCATGAGAAAATCTTCTTTACCTGGGGTGTCTGATGCATCCTAGGATTGTTGGAAATCCTATACCACCCAAAAATATGTTTGTTTTGAAAGGTAGATTGGTAGTTTTGATCTTAGTTGGTGAAGTATTTTCTCAGTCTTGGAGTATGGTTACTCAGTTACAGTGTTACCTAAGATTCTTGGTCTCTAAAGAACACTTAGTAACTCAAGGTATTAGTTACTCCTGGCACTCGGTGACAACTATGTTGCTCGGTGATGCTCAGCATGGTCAGTTCACTAGTGCTTGGTTATTTCTCTGTTGCTCAGTAATCAGTCTTACCGACTGGTGTTCTTGAAGATTTTCTTGGCTGACTTGGTGCATTTATATTTGGTAGTTGATGTCACATTCTCCTATGTAGATCTTGAGGCCAACATGGATAATTTAATATTTGTAAGGCTATTTGGGAGCCGACCTTGTATTGCATTTAATATTTGTTGTAGTAGAAGCTGACTTGGCTTAGGAGTTAATAGTTTCTTCCAGCCTACCTATGGCTGAAGATTATTAACTAATGGGTACTTGGGTAGATGTTTAGGAGGAGGTGGTGGTAGCAGATAGAAGTATAATACTTGGATCCTATGAGATCTAGAAGATTAGATTGATTTTTGATAGTTTGAGTTATTAGAACTAGTGGTTGAGGCTTGGAGACAAGGAGATTTCTTAGTGGCTTGTGAGCACAAGTTCAAATCTACCTTAGGGTTTCCATCAGTTGCTGATTGTTTCAGGCCTGGACTAGTTGGAATTGGACCAGATCTTATTGATCTCTTAGAATTTACTACTTATTTGTATTTGCCCATAATCGGGAAGGCCTTACAACCCAACACATTGCATGTAATCAGTGAATTTATGAATAATGATTTTAGTTCTATTGAGATCTAGTGTTCTTATTGTGTAATTCTGTTGTGTTGTGGTTTGGCTACATGTTTGGATAGTCCTTAATTGGATCATCCATCCTTGACTGTATTACATAGGATGGTTTTCTAGGAGCATAACTTTGAGGATTCGTCACAATGGGTGTCAACAGCCAAAGTGGTTAGTCCAGGGTAACCCATTGTGGAGTTTTAATCATGTGATAATTTAATTAATGAACTATGTTGGGATTCACATTAATAAAATATAATTGTCTCACCCATAGTCTTGAGTATATATATTAAGATAAGGATGGGTTGGAGAAGGCTTGACTATCCATAGGACATTGATCTAGCAGATTAATAGCTTGTCTAAAATAAACGTAGTTGGTTCCACATGAGGTCCACATAGGCATCAGGTCTAGAGAGACTATCAAGATAATCCAATAGAGTTGGAGTTATTTGATGACACCCTTCACTATGTGTCATTGGATTATTTAATGCCGATATTTAGATTTACGTTTGGTATAGGATGTTCCTTTTTTATTATCTCATTTTATCTTATTGTGCATCTTTGTGTATCTCACTATGTTTCTCATGCAGATTCATGTTCATGTGTCATGTTGAACTCGATGATTTAGTGTATCTCATTATGCAACTTCATGTTGATGTATCATGACTATATCATCATATTAATGTATTGAGGGTGTATTGTAATCTCCTCAAAGAGACAAATATAAAATGTATATGTAAATGTGGCTCAGTTATTACTCATTAATCAAAATGTTAACATGTACCTATGATTACTTGTGATGTAAAGGAAGAAGTGGATAATGATGCATGTCCTTGATTTGACCATATGGCTATATGTCGTCTGATTATAAGATTGAATGAATTTATTTATATTATAAGCATGTTCATATTTTCATGGTGGTCTTACTATATTAGTATTATATATTAATTTTCTAGTAGTGACACTGAGGAATCTAAGAGGACCTTTTTATCTAATTGATGTTCAAAATTCATGTTTTTTATTAATGTAATGTATCGTTGATGACTTAATGTTCTAAGAAAATATAATTGATATGTTAATTGTGTGTCTTGTTTAATATTCTTGCATCTTGTGATTGCATAGTGTGATAGTAGTTATATTCTTTATTGAGAAAAAAGAGTTTTCCTTAATGATAGTTTATTATGTTGTTCACTCAGGATCCTTGGTAGGGCATTATATTAGACCTGTATATATTCCCAACACATTTTAATTTCATAAGGTTAATGATCCCATATGTACATTGTCTTGTGCATTTTTCACTTCATAGAATGGACCTAACTTTGCACTGAGTATTCTCTCCCCTCACCTTTAAAGATCTTGGTGTAAGACAAAAGATGCCAAGAAAAATCATTTTTAAATTTTTTGGAAAGTTTGTGTTGGTCAAAAAAGAGGTTATTACCATCAAGGGATTGACCTAAGCTGGTTTTGACCTTTGAGATATAATATAAATCGATCTCAAGTGAAATATTTTCCTATTTATAACATAGGATATAGATACAATCTAAACTTGGGTTATTGCACTAAGGGTTGTCAGAGCCTTAAGTGGCTTGCCAATGAATCTGTATGTCATTTCATTACTCAACAAATTAATAAGAACCATTTTTTTTCTATTGACTTAAAATGTACATTTTCTTATGCATGCAGTCACATAATACCTAGAGGATACCCATCAATGTAGTCTTCTTTGTGAGAAAGGATAATCCTCTATTCATAAGGCCTCAAGGAATTTGGGGTAAGAGATCAATTTTGTTGTTTCCATGTTGGGGGAGTAAGTGCCACTTTATCCTCTAGTTTTTTAATTCTATTGTGGTATATTATTATGAGGGATTGAGTAGATATTTGACCATTTTCAGCGTAGGTTGTGCCACTCTTTCAAGTGTTCATATTATGATTCTAGTAAAAATAATTTATCTAATCTAAGATGCAAGTCACTTATCCTAGTTTTCCATGGGTCAAAAACACCATACTAATTTATGTTTATTCATTGTTCTTGTGATCAAAATAAATAAAAAATATAAAAAATATTGAGGAAAAAATGACAGATAATTCAGGCCAACTATTAAAACAATCAATCCATCTGTCAGACATTTGATGAATAAGATACATTAAATATTGTGTTTGTCAAATTCCACATAACCTATGGGCCTAAGAATTATATTTTAACCATTTTTCTCTGACCTTTCAATGCTTATGCCTAATTATTTTTACCATTGATAACTCTTCTTAGAGCACACCATAATTGACTAATAATTTTTACTAGTGCAAAGTTAAGTTTGCCTAAAAAAGTACTATGCCTAATATAATTCTATTTCCCAAATAAATTTTTTAAATTAAAATTGTCCATTTATACATTTTATTGTAATTGGGATATAAAAGTCTACATCATCCCTTAGATATTACATCTTAGGCTCAATCATTTAACATGGACTCTACACTTAGGTCAAATCTTGCATTATCAATTAGGTTTTTCATTACCTTTAGGTTTTAATTTATTACATCAATTGATCATTTTAGGTTGTCATTTATTGTAGTTCTAAAACTTTGGAAAATACCAAAAGTACAGGTCTTGCATTTATTATATTTGAAAACTTCATCTTTAGGGTTTCCCTTTGGAGATTAGAGAAACTACCTTTTGAATCTTTCCATAATTATTTCTAGGATATCTAAGATCTCTTCCATCAAATCATCCATTTTGGTCAAAATTATTATTATCAAATCTGGTCCAAGAATTCTAGTAGAGGGTAAGAATACATCATTGTCCATCATCATCATAAGGTCAACTATTCTATCTCAATTACTTAGGTTGGTATTCCTAGAGTCAAACTCTCAAAAATTTAGGAATTCCCTTAAAATAAATTTATGTTTCTCTAGACACTACCATATAAAAATTAGTCTCAATCATTTTAAACTTGCATTTCGAAAATTTCAAAGATCTAAAAACATAGATTCATTTCCTAAATGTCAGTATAGTCACATCATCCTTTCACTAGACTTAGTCAAATTCCAAAATTTGAAAATTTCAAAAATAAAGTTCCATTTCATAGAGCTCATTATTGTTAAATCAACCTTACATTTTCCTTAGTCAAATTTTCAAAATATCCAAAAATTTAGTTTCATTTTATTGACATCATTATTATCACATCATTCTTTCTGATGCAGGAGTATCTTGGGTCCTTGACAATCCTATGTGACCAAAAAAAATTTGGAGTTTGTCTATGTTGCTCGGTTCCTTGTTTGACCGAGTTCGTTAGTAGTTGATTGATTTCCTTTGGTTATCAGGTGTGATGGGTTATCTCTTGGGTGGTTAGTTGTCTCATTGGCACTCGATGATGCTTGTCTATTACTCGATCATCCTTTCTTACCAAGTAGTTTATTTTGATTTCCTGTTGAGCTGACTTGTGCATTTATGTTGGGTCACAGATTTAATGTTGGATTCCATCATTGGGAAGTGTATGGTCCCAGATCTGACCATTACTTCCATTGATTATGGATCTAAAGGTCGACTCAGTTCGGTAGACTCTTGTATAAATGTAGTTGTTTGGTTGTAGTTTAGTGGCAGTGGGGATAGAAGATAGGAGATAGAAGATTAGAGATTTTTGACAGATCCTCACATTTTTTAGGACTTTTGTAATTCATTGTAATATCTAGCCCTAATTAGGTAGGCCTTACAACCTAGCTTGTATGATTCTATTTGATGAAAATTAATGAAAGATCTTACATTCTCTCTCTCGATGTTGTGTGTTGTTGCTTCTACATGTTGTTGAGTAGGTTGGATCCTTAGGGTGCACCATTGTTTGGCCCCTTGGGTCTTGCCCTTACATCAGGTGGTATCAGATCTACATGAGATCTTGATCTAGGTCTATAGATCTAGGCTTGTAGGTTCCTCTTGGGAAGCCCTAATTGATTGTTGTGGGGTAGCAGATTGTGATCTGAGCTGTAATTGCAAAGGGTTGTTAAGATGGTTCATGGGAGGTGAGATGGAAATCCAGGATTGGCTGATATGCTTAGGCAGATTGCTGCTAGATTAGAGGTCATTGAAACAGCCCAAAGAAGAGCTAGACATCTTGAAGATGTTAGTGATGATGAAGTTGAGGAAGAATAGGAAAATGTAGAACCTACACCTATTATGGATCAAGGTGAAGAAAGATTTTTGAAGGCTTTGACAAGTCTGAAGTCTAAACCACATTTCAATCCTCCTGAGTATGGTGGAAATCTAGATTCTGATGAATTGATGGACTGGATCACTGAAGGTGAAGATTGCAAGCACAAAGTTGAAAATTCATGCATCCTTATGGTGGGAAAAATCAAGGTATGGAATAAAATGGTGAATAAATTGAAAGCAAAGTTCTTACCTTGTGATTATCAGATTAACCTAGTTCGGTGAATGCAAAGTTTGAGGCAAAAAGATAGCTCGATAAAGGAATATATTGAGGAATTCTATAGATTAGATATTAGATCTATACATGATGAAGATGATGTAGAAAGTATTGGTAGATACCTGAATGGTTTGAGAGTTTCCATCCAAGAGGAAATTAGATTGGTCAAGTTGGAAAACATTGAAGAGGCTTATCAATTTGCATTTAAGGCCGAGGAGAAATTGAACAATAGACATGAGCAAAGGCAAAGAGGTCGAGGTGGTAGATTCCCTAGAGGAAGAGGTAGATCTAATGGTCAAAATGGTAGATCTAAACCTGAAAAGATAGATCTAGACAAAGGCAAGACCAAGTGGAAAGGTGAAAGTTCATCTAGAGGTAAAGGCAGTAACTACCGAGGTGGTTATAGCAGAGGTAATTTTTGAGGAAATTGTTACAATTATGGAGAAGAAGGACATAGATCTTTTGAATGTACACATGTTAGTAAGAAGGTTGGTAGTAGTAGGAATGCTTTGGTGCAAGAAGAGTCACTAACTGAACCTGAAAAAGAAAACAACTTGATGGTAAGGAGATCACTGTGGAATGATAACAAAAAGGAAGATCCTGTAAGGAAAAGTTTGTTCAAGACTAGATGTAGAGTTTATGATAAAGTTTGGAAGGTAATCATTGACAATGGTAGCTCGAAGAATTTGGCATCTGAAGAGATGGTCACAAAGTTGTAGTTGAAAAGGTTGACACATCCAAAGCCCTATTAGATTTCATGGATCAAAGATGAGCATACACTCCTAGTAAGTGAACAATGTTATGTGAATTTGAAGATTTGAAAGTACTATGATAAGGTTTTATGTGATATCATGCCTATGGATTGTTGTCATATTTTGTTGGGTAGATATTGGAAATATAATAGGCATGCTATATATGATGGGAGATTGCATAAGTATACTATTGTGGCTGATGGAAAGAAACAAATCTTGTTACCTTTGATGGAAGAACGTAGTAGTAATGTTTGCACATCAGTGAAATTTTGTTTGATGGAGGGAAGAAAGTTTGTTAACTCTTTGAAGAAGAATGATGTATGTTTTTTTGTGATCCCTAACCAATCGAGTAAGAAAACAGAGGAGAATGTCCCTGAGGATATTGATAAGTTACTCACCGAGTACAGTGATATCATTTTTGATAATGTACCTAATGGTTTTCCACCGAAAAGAAGCATTGATCATTGCATGGATCTAATCCTTGGAGCTAGTTTACCAAATAAGGAACCTCATCAGTTGACACCTACCAAGAATTAGGAATGGAACCAACAGATTCAAGATTTGTTGGAGAAAGGTTTGATCAGAGAAAGTTTGAGTCCTTGTGCAATACCTATTGTATTGACACCTAAGAAGAATGAAGAATGGAGAATGTGTACTGATTCCAGAGAAATTAATAAGATAACGGTGAAGTATAGGTTTCCTATACCAAGAATGGATGATATAATGGACAGTTTGGCTAGAGAAAAGTATTTCACCAAAATTGATTTTAAAAGTGGATGTCATCAAATCACAATCAAAGAAGGTCATGAATGGAAGACTTCTTTCAAGAAAAAAGAAGGTTTGTTTGAGTGGTTGGTTATTTCCTTTGGTTTAACTAATGCACCGAGTACTTTTATGAGGCTGATGAATGAAGTTTTGAAGAAATTCCTGGGTAAGTTTGTGATTGTATATCTTGATGACATTCTGATATTTAGTAAGACCGTAGAAGAATATTTGTTGCATGTTAGACAAGTTTTGCAGAGATTAAAAGAGGAAAAGTTGCTAATAAATATGCAAAAGTGTTCATTCATGAAAGAGGAGATTGTGTATTTTGAATTTGTGATCTCAGCTGATGGTTTGAAGATGGATCCTGAAAAGGTTGAAGCTATTTTGAATTTTCCTACACTTGTGAATGCTAGTGAGGTAAGATCATTTCATGGTTTGGAAAATTTTTACCAAAAGTTCAGTTCAATTTGT
This sequence comes from Chamaecyparis obtusa, assembly GCA_027943335.1. Lineage (NCBI taxonomy): Eukaryota > Viridiplantae > Streptophyta > Pinopsida > Cupressales > Cupressaceae > Chamaecyparis > Chamaecyparis obtusa. The sequence continues at coordinate 20,920 of BSBK01011724.1, forward strand.
AATGCTATGACTGAGACAATGAGAGGAGATAAAAGAGAATTCAAGTGGACACATGGAGCTAACAAAAGTTTTGAGACTCTAAATTAGAAGGTTGCTGAATTACCTATTTTGGAATTAGCTGATTTTAGTAAGGTATTTCAAGTGGAATGTGATGCAAGTGGAAGTGCAATTGGAGTTGTGTTGAGTCAAGAAGGTAAACCTGTTGCTTTCTTTAGTGAAAAGTTGAATGATGCTAGAAGGAAATATTTTGTGTATGATCAAGAATTCTATGCCATTTTTCAAGCACTGAAGAAATGGAGACATTATTTGATACCGAGTGAATTTGTGTTGTTTACATATCATAAGGCTTTACAATATATGGGTAGTCAGAATAAGTTGAATCAGAGACATATGAAATGGGTTGAGTACTTGCAGAGTTATACATTTGTGATAAAGCATAAGAGTGGAGTCCATTACTGAGTTGCTGATGCATTGATTTGAAGAAGATCTTTGATGACCAAGATGAAAATTGAAGTTCTTGGATTTGATGAGATGAGATTTTCTTATCAGTTTGACCCTTATTTTTATGACCCATGGAGTAAGTCCAGAGCACCTATTCAAGATCAAAAAGATACTAAGTGGGATGAATATTTTATTTAGGAAGGTATGTTGTTTAAAGGCATTTAGTTGTGTATACTGAGAGGAATAATGAGAACTAATTTGATAAAGGAGAAACATAGAACTGGTTTGGCTGGACATTTTGGTATTGATTAAACATGGAATTTGCATAAGGAAAAGTAATATTAGCCATAGTTGTATAGAGATGTTCATAGATTTTATAAGATGGCACATTTTATACCTTGTAGAAAGACATCAGATGCAATACATGTAGTTGATCTTTTCTTTAAGGAAATTGTCAAATTGCATGGACTGCCGAGGAGTATTATCTCTGATAGAGACAGTAAATTTGTTGGATATTTTTGGAAAACCCTTTGGAAGAAATTTGGCACAGAGTTGAAATATAGTTCTACATTTCACCCACAAATCTATGGATAGAATGAAGTTGTGAATAGAAGTTTGGGAAATATTTTTAGATGCTTAGTTGGAGACACACCGAGTAATTGGGATTTTGTATTGGCACAAGCAGAGTTTGCATACAATAATTCAATGAATAGGAGTACTTGAAAGATACCATTTGAGATTATGAATGGCACACAGCCAAGAGGTATATCTGATTTGAGAGACATTGCTAATGAAAATAAGAAAAGTGCTGAAGAAGTAAAAAATATTTAGTACATGAAGACATTGCATGAAGATGTGAAGCTAAAGCTGGAAGGGACTAATCAAAAATACAAAGATAGAGCTTATAGATCAAGGATGCATAAAACATTTGATGTTGCTACTAAAGTCATGGTTCATTTGAAGAAAGTTCAGTTTCCTATTGGAACATATGGGAAGCTGAAGATGAAGAAGTTTGGACCTTGCAAGATTTTGAGGAAATTTGACAGTGGAAATGCATATGAGATTGAGTTACCTGATGACATGGACATATCACCAATTTTCAACATTGCTAATTTGTATGAGTATCATGAACCCAATGAAGACATGACAATACCAATAGAGTATCCTAAGAAGAAGAATGAAGAAGTTGAGTAGATCCTAAAGGAGAGAGTTGGCAAAGGTACAAGAGGAAAATAGTATATGGAATATCTAGTAAAATGGAAGAATAGACTGATGGAAGATAGTTCATGGATTTTGAAGTCTAAGTTGGATGTAGCTAAAATCATACCTATGAAATGATTCAAAGAATAATTTCAAAATAACCCTAGGTGTTTGATGTAGGATGTCATGTCCCCTTTTCAAATAATTAAAAATAATAACTTTTGTTAAGGCTGGCAAGCTAAAAAAGTAAAGTTTCGGGAAAAAGGGCTAATATTTGGAAACCAATGGATTAATAAATGTTAAATATTATTAAAATATGTCTTATTCACCTCTCTTAGTAATTATTTAGGGTTATGCCCTCTTTTAAAGGGTTTGGAGGCATTTCGGGGTCATTCTAGAACTTGTTTTTTTCTCATTGCTTTGTTGTTCTTCAGAAGCTGCCAAACTTGTGGAGAATGAGACCCAAAGATAGGATTTTTAAGGTTTAAAAGAAGGATAAGGATGGGATTTTGAGGCCATTCCAAGTGCAAGCTCATCCAGAGTTTTCCCTTGTGCTCAACAGTGTAGATTTGTGAGTTTTCAGGTGTGTTTCTTGTAAGAGTTTGGTGTTTCCGGTTGAGTTTTTCATATCAGTTTGGTTTACTACTGTATTGCAGCCATTTTACTATTAAAATAGAGATGAATATATTTATTGGGTCATGATTCTACTTCTATGATAGATTGTTAGTGTTTTATGGTGTTTTCGGGCTGTTTTGTGTTGTTTTTGGGGGCCCTAATGAGCATTGTATTTGTCCTCAATTTTGGAGTTGTTGTGTAAAATATTTGCAGATCTAGAAATTTCATTTTTTATGCCATTATGCTGGAAATTTTTTTGTAAAAATGTCTACTTTTAGATATATCAATAATATGTGAAGCTGTGAAGTTTTTGACACTATTTCGGGCATACCTGATTTGGGTTTTATTGAGAAATTATTTAATCTTTCAAAGTGTTTTTTATTTAATTTAAAATATTATTAGAGGATGAAAATATGATGTAAAAATCAGAAAGGAGACATTTCAATGGTATCAGAGCTATGATCTTTCCATCCTACGGGTCTGTAGAAGTTTGCATGCAACTAAGTGAAAGAGAAAAGAGATATTTGGAGCGAGAAAAGAATAAAGAAATTTTGATCAAACCTCCAGTTGAAAATAAAAGTACAAAATCCAAGGAAGGAACAAGTATGTTTGACCTAGATGAGATGGAAAAAAAAATTCTTCTAGGACATCCAGAACACTCAAAAGAAAATAGTGGATAGTTTGGCAGAAACTAGAGAGGCTTTGCGGTTATTGACAGAAAAACTCCAAGGAGTTGTATCTACTAATGAGAGAGGGAGAACTTTAGAGGAGCCAAGAAATTTGAAACCCACACCTTCTATTTTAGAAAGTAAAGATCCCCAAGATAACTGAGAGGGGGGGGTGAATCAGTTATCAGATAATTTATCCATTCAACAGCTTTAAACAATATAATCAATGTACTAATTAACCATAGAAAGATAATCATACACAATTGCACAATAACACAAGATATGTTGACTAGGGAACCTCTTGAAAAGAGTAAACCCTAGTGGGAATGATGCCCACAAAATGATGCACTAATATGAAAGTTCCTTGTTAGAGGATGGACCCTGTTAGGAGTCTTATGAAATACATTCAGTACATATAAATCCCTGTTAGGAGATTTTGAATCCCTGTTAAAAGATTCTAACCCAGTTAAGAGTTTATGGAAGACAGAAGGACCCACTGCCCAAACAGCTTCAAGGCAAGATCTCTGAACCCACTGTCCAAAAGATCTTAAAATCATTCAATAGAATAATATGAAATATATTACCTCCTTCACACTATGCCAAAATTGCACTCTCTACTACACAAGAACACAATTCCAGCTCTCTGTACTCACAAGTCTTCATCACTGAATTAGCTCTTTTCTTCACTTCATGCATATATTCGCATCTCACTCTTCATAGTACACATTACAATAAGGAAAAAATTCCTTCTTATATACCAAATTCAAATAATTACAAATGAGTTAGTCCTCAATTACAAAATAATAAATTCTACATGCTACACACAGAATTCACATAAAACTGTCGGCTTCCAGTTACTGTAACTTTCTCCAAACATATCCTTAAATTTTGCGCTGTGAACCACATCATCATTAATGAGTCTCCAACATCCCTTTAACTACGCAAAATCAGATTCCATCCCATCTAAGAGATATCCTCCGATTTCCTAACATCGCTACACAGAAACACTGTCTAAAGACTGCTTTCACCAAAATGCTCATAACTCTTACAAATGAATGAATTTCTTTTTGTGCTGTTAACCATAGGTTAATAACACACCAAAGAACATACCATCAACTACACAAAATCCAATCTAAAATACAACATGTGTGCAAAACAAAATTGTACCTACTTTCCTGCTAATATCCAAAATATCACTGTGTTGACATCAATGACAATCCAAGTCATGAATGCAACAACAACTGCTACAAAATGACTACCAAAAAACTTTGCATTCATTCCTAACAATCTCCCCCATTGGCATTGACGGCAACATAGATGAAAAATATCCAATGTTCCAAAAATCCAATACTGCAACATCACTGCAAAATATCAAATTAAATCTTCCTTCATTTTCCTATTCAACTCTCTCATACAATCCATAATGTTTTTCATGTATATCTCTCCCCCATTGACATCAATGACAAAAATTATATCACTAATTCAACAACAACTTAATGTCAAAAGACACTTTTCAGAAGAATACAATAACAAGAGTCCTCATGACTCAGCTCATAAACTCCCTCATAGAGGAAGTTCCAACATCCAATCCAGAAGAAAGATAGGGCTCATATACCACTGGATGGATGCAATCATCTACATCAATTCTCAAAAATAGGTTGGGGCATAACCCCAAGCATACCTCTCAGATACACAAATGTATCCTTAGGTAAAAGCTTTGTAAATATATCTGCTATCTGCTCCTTTGTACTTATGTACTCTAATCTTACTTCTTTTTCTGCAACTTTCTCTCTTACAACATGATACTTGATCTCAATATGTTTAATCTTAGAATGTAAAACATGATTTTTTGACATACTCACTATACTTGTGTTATCACAATGTATAACAATAGGCTCATCAAAATTTATTGCAATATCTTCCAACATCTGCTTCATCCAAATAATCTGATTACAATTATTTGCTGCTACAACATATTGTGCTTTGTGAAGTACAATTCTACTTCTTACTTAACCAAGAGACCAATTTACCTCCAAGAAAAAAGGCTCCACCACTGGTGCTTTTCTTGTCATCAACGCTACCTCCCCAATCTGCATCAGTATAGGCACATAAAGTAAAATCATCAAAATTCTCATACCATAATCCATAATCCATTGTTCCTTTCAGATATCTCAATATCCTCTTTACTGTTGCATAATGTGATTCTCTAGGTTCTGATTGAAATCTTGCTACAATCCCCACTGAATGTGCTATATCAGGTCTTCTATGTGTCAAGTACTACAATCCTCCAATCATAGATCTGTACTTTTTCTTCTCAACTGCTGATGTCTCATCTTTGCTAGATAACTTATGTCTAGTTACCATAGGTGTTCCAATAGGTTTAGAATCTTCCATTCCAAATCTTTTCAATAATTAATTTAAATACTTAGTCTGACTTACAAATATAACTTCCTTGCTTTGTGTTATTTGTAATCCCAAAAAATATTTCATTTCTCCAATCATGCTCATCTCAAATTCAGTCTTCATTTCATCTGCAAATTTGTCACTAGCTTCATCTTCTCCTCCAAAGATAATATCATCAACAAATATAACTATAACCAACAAACCATTCTCAATTTATTTTGTGTATAAGTTACTATCTGTTGTTCCTTTTATAAATCCCAATTTCAATAAATACTTATCCAATCTTGCATACCAGGTTCTAGGTGCTTGTTTTAATCCATATAAAGCTTTCTTTAACTTACATACCATATCTCCTACTTGTGTCAAAGGAAAACCTTCAGGTTACTTAATGTAGACTTCTTCTTCCAATTCACCATTCAAAAATGCTAACTTCACATCCATCTGATACACTCTGAATTTCTTGTAAGTTGCATATGCTAGAAACATTCTCACTACTTCAAGTTTGGCCATAGGTGCAAAAGTTTCTTCATAGTCAATTCCTTCTTGTTGTGAATATCCTTTGCATACCAATCTTTCTTTGTTTCTTATCACTTCTCCTTGTTCATTCATCTTGTTTCTAAATACCCACTTTGTTCCAATCACATTCTTGTCTTCAGGTCTAGGGACCAATTCCCATGTCTTGTTTTTTTCAATCTGCTCTAGTTCTTCTTTCATAGCATTGATCCAATGTTCATCTTCACAAGATTCATTAGTAGTCTTAGGTTCAATTTGAGAAATCAAACATAAATGTACCTTATTTCGAGTCAAAACTCCTCTATCTAAACTTCCAATAACTTGCTCAATAGGGTGATGTCTTGAAGTATACTTGTTAGGTGTCATAGTTACTGATCTTGTTCCGACTGTAGATTCTTCTCTGCTTTCTTCTCTATTTTCTTCTTTGTTTTCTTCTCTGTCTTCTTCAGTATGACTTTCATTCAGCAAATCACTATTAGTTTCAAAAAATAATTCTACATTTTCAATATTAGGCTGAGGTTGTGCTTCTCCATCAAATTCATAATCAATCATTCTTTCCTGAATTTTAAACTTCTCATCAACTTTTACATTTTCACTTTCAACAATAGTCTTAGTTCTTTTGTTCTAACATCTATATGCTTTGCTTTTTAAAGAATATCCAAGAAATATTCCTTCATCACTTCTAGGATCAAACTTTCTTATATCATCATCTCTCTTTATATAACATTTACTTCCAAAAATTCTAAAATACTTAACTGAGGGTGCATGTCCAAACCATAATTCATAAGGTGTCTTGTTTGTATCTGCTCTGATTTGTACTCTGTTCATAGTGTATACTATTGTGTTCACTACTTCTCTCCAAAAAGTTTTAGCCAAATCATTTTCAAACAACATAACTCTTGCTACTTCAGTTATTGACCTATTTCTTCTTTCTACAATACCATTTTGTTCTAGTGTTCTAGGGGCTGAAAGTTGTCTCTTCATGCCATTCATTTCAAAAAAAGCATTAAACTCTCTAGATGTAAATTCACCACCTCTATCAGATCTTAGACACTTAATCTTCATTCCAGATTCATTCTCAATTTTTCTTTTCATGATCTTAAATTTATCAAATGCTTCAGATTTTTCTTTCAAAAATTAAATCCACATCATTCTTGTAAAATCATCAACAAGAATCATAAAATACCTTTCACCATAGAATCCTCTAGTCCTAGTAGGACCACTCAAGTCTGTATGAACAATCTCTAACTTCTCTGTTGATGTGAACTTCTTATTGGGAAATGAACTCCTTTCCTGCTTTGCCATCATACATTCTTTGCAAATCATGTTAGTAGGTTTCATAATTCTAGGTAAATCTCTTACCGCAAGTGTAGTGCTCACCTTGACAATATTATCAAAGTTTATATGACAAAACCTTTTATGCCATAACCAACTATCATCAATCCTAGTTATCAAACATGTCATCTCAGTAGGATTCAACTGAAATACATTACCTTTGGTTCTGGATCCTTTTCCAATCAGATTTCTATCTTTATCTTTTATGACACAAGTTTTCTCAGAAAACCAAACTTGATAACCCTTATCAGCCAATTGTCCAATGCTTAGTAGATTATGTCTTAGTCCATCAACAAAGTAAACATCATCAGTGTTAGTCTTTCCATCAAGAGTAATAGATCCTATACCCTTAATCAAACAAGGTGCATTGTTACCAAACCTAACAATTCCTCCATCATAATTATCTAACTTAACAAACTTTTTTTTATCTCCAGTCATATGATGTGAACAACCACTATCTATAATCCAATCAGATTTCTTTTCAACTTGTGAAACTAATGCTTTTTCTTCCCTTTTATTAGATTCAAAACTTTCTTCTTTAATTGCTCCAAATCCTATTTCCTCAAAGTTATCATTATCACTGTCACTTAAATGTTTTTCAATTCCTACTTCAAAATCTTCATCATTTGCATAATAACATTCTTTAGATCTCCTAGGTTTAAAGTTGCTTCTATACTTCTTAACTCCTTTAGGACATTTAGATGCAAAATGACCATATTCTTGACAAGTCCAACATTTAAAGATTTTCTTACCATCTCGTTCTCTTTTTACAAGTAATGCAATACCTTCTTCAATCTTCTTATCTTCCTCAAATCTACTACTGCTGGCATAATCTCCATTCACACTAGTACTTCTTGTAGATCTAATGTTAAGAGCACTGAATGTTGTTTCCATTCTAGGTAGCTCTCCTGATAATCTCAAGTTCATCTCTGTTGTTTCTAATCTTCCAAGAAGAGTCTCTCTTGAAAAGTTTGATGTACAAGGTATCACTTGTTCAATCATCTGTGTTGTCTACTTGAATACTAGTGTCAAAGTTCTCAGAATTTTCCATATCACTTCATTCTCTATCTTATCACCTCCATAAGACTTTATTCCTGTTACAATCTCAGACATCCTACCAATATAACTTCTAATAGATTCATCTTCCATCATTCTGATATCTTCAAATGCACAAATCCAATTATGTAATCTAGCCTTCTTTGCCTGTTCATCACCTTCAAATGTAGAATGTAAAGCTTTCCAAATTGCATGCGATGTTTTCAAACATCTTACCTAACTATATTCATTCTCTGGTAGTGCTGACAAAAGTTCTTCTCTTGCAAGTATGTTACACATGAATAGATCTATTTCATCTTTAGTTCCTGCCTCTAGATTGTCTTCCTCAATGATAGTCTTCTCATTCTTTGTAATCAACCAATAACTTGGTCCTAAACACAATAGATGTGTCTTCATCTTTTCTTTCTAGCTATCAAAATTTACTCCATCAAACTTAGGGCTTTCTTTTCTGAAATTCTACATGGATCTCCTTAAGTTGTTAAACTTTTCTTTCAAGGACCTGCAGCTCTGATACCAATTGTTAGAAAGTAAAGATCCCCAAGATAACTAAGAGGGGGGGGAGTGAATGACTTATCAGATAATTTATCCATTCAATAGCTTTAAATAATATAATCAATGTACTGACCAACCATAGAAAGATAATCATACATAATTGCACAATAACACAATATATGTTGACTAGGGAACCTCTTGAAAAGAGTAAACCCTGGTGGGAATGATGCCCACAAAATGATGCACTAATATGAAAGTTCCTTGTTAGAGGATGGACCCTATTAGGAGTCTTATGAAATACATTTAGTACATATAAATCCCTGTTAGGAGATTTTGAATCCCTGTTAAAAGATTCTAACCCGGTTAAGAGTTTATGGAAGATAGAAGGACCCACTACCCAAACAGCTTCAAGGCAAGATCTCTGAACCCACTGTTCAAAAGATCTTAGAATTATTCAATAGAATAATATGAAATATATTACCTCCTTCACACTATGCCAAAACTGCACTCTCTACTACACAAGATCACAATTCCAGATCTCTGTTCTCACAAGTCTTCCTTCATCACTGAATTAGCTCTTTTCTTCACTTCATACATATATTCACATCTCAATCTTCATAGTACACATTAAAATAAGGAAAAAATTCCTTCTTATATATCAAACTCAAATAATTACAAATGAGTCGGTCCTCAATTACAAAATAATAAATTCTACACGCTACACACAAAATTCACATAAAACTATCGGCTTCCAATTACTGTAACTTTCTCCAAACATATCCTCAAAGTTTGCACTATGAACCACATCATCATTAATGAGTCTCCAACATCCCTTTAACTGCGCAAAATCAGATTCCATCCCATCTAAGAGATATCCTCCGATTTCTGAACATTGCGACACAGAAACACTGTCTAAACACTGCTTTCACCAAAATGCTCATAACTCTTACAAATAAATGAATTTATTTTTGCGCTATTAACCATAGGTTAATAACACACCAAATAATATACCATCAACTTTGCAAAATCCAATCTATAATACAACATGTGCGCAAAACAAAATTGTACCTACTTTCCTGCTAATATCCAGAATATCACTGTGTTGACATCAATGACAATCCAAGTCATGAATGCAACAAAAACTACTACAAAATGACTACCAAAACACTTTTCATTCATTCCTAACATTATAAATCAAAAAGACTATTTTCTTACCTGCAAATGAGCCATTGGGACCAAATCCATCCCTTAATCCTATGGAAGAGGTCACAGGTAACTTGATTACACTGAGGGCTACTTACAATGGCTTAGATGATGACTTTCATAGTTTAGTGCCTTTCAAAGAATATGTGGATATGATGAACACTATGATGCACAAGAAATAATATAAGAGGGGGTAGGACATAAGTGGAAGAGAACTAAAAAATAAAATAAGCAAGTTTACAACACCTACTTTTGATGGAACAAATAAAATTTTAGCTAGAGCATGGCTACAAAAATTACAGACCTTCTTCACACTTAACCCCTCGAAGGAGAGTGATGTCATTCAATTCACAAGTCTACACTTGGAAGATGCAACCTATGATTGGTGGTATCATGGAATGAGTACTCAAGGTCAATATCAGGTAACTGCATTTGATGATTTTAGTCAAAGAGTGATAGATAGATTTGATCTCAAGGATGATGAAGAGTATTTTAAAGAATTGTCAAAGTTGAGGCAAACCAAATCAGTTAATGAGTATGTAGAAAAGTTTCAAAAAGTGGCTATTATGGTACCTAATATGAGTGAAAAGAGGATTGTTTATCTTTTTTTTGATGGTTTGGAAGATTTTGCTAAGGGTTTGGTTAAGGCTTTCTCACCCTCAACCTTACAAGAAGCTATCAAAAGAAGCTTGCAACTTGAAACTTTTGTTCCTATGAAACCAATCACTAATAAAAAACCCCCAAATCTTTGGCAACATAAGGGGAATTTTCAAAAAAAGACTTTTCTAGCACCACCACCAAAGAATGTGACAAATTTAACAAAAGAGAAGGTAGATGAAGAGACTAGAAGTGAATTACGAAGGAAAAAGCTTTGTTTCACTTGTAGAGAGCCATGGGTTCCAAGACACAAATGTTTGGGGAAAGGTCAAGTGCACTATATTGAGGTTGCTTCAGAATCTGATTCAGATGAGCATAAGGAATTTCATGACACTAAGGAGGAAGAAGAAGAGAAAGGAAAATAAATCAGCAAGGGTGGCACTTTAGCAGCATTATCAGGAGTCCCAAGATACCATCCCTTTTGAATTTGAGGGGTACTAGCAGGGCAAAGGTTGACAATTCTTCTTGATAGTGGGGCAACTCATAATTTTATTAATGAGGGATTTGTCATGAAAAGAGGGCTTAAAGAAGAAGAATTTGAGGGATTCAATGTTACTGTAGCTGATGGATTCACTATGCCTTGCACACAGGTGGTGAAACAACTAAGGATGACCTTAGGAGATTATGAGTTATGTGATGACATCTATGTTGTTGGCATTGGGGAGAAAGATCTTGTTTTGGGTGTCCAATGGTTGTACTCTATTGGAGGCTATTACATGAACCATCAAACTATGGAGTTTAAATCTCATTCCAATGGGAAAGAAGTCTTATTGAGAGGCTTATCAAATGGAGCACCTAAGGTGGTCACTACAAAGAGGATGGAGAGGACTTTTCAAAGAGGACAAGTAGCATGGGTAGTAGGAGTTGTAATCCATCCAACAAGCTCTCGAAAGAATCAAGGTAATTTCCATTTTAAAATTCAAAGTATTCTTGATAAGCATAGTATAGTTTTCAATGATTTGCCTTTGGGATTACCACCAGATGGAGGTTTTGAGCATGTTATAGAGTTAGAATAGGGTGCCAAGCTAGTTATAACAGCTCCATACCACCATCCAAGAGGTTACAAGGAAGAAATAGAAAAAACTATTAAGGAACTCCTGGACATGGGATTCATCAGGCCTATCTCTAGTCCATTTGCATCATCTGTGGTACTTGTCAAGAAAAAGGATGGTACAATGAGAATTTGTATAAAATATAGGGCTCTAAACAAGAAGACCATAAAGAATAGGTATCACATACCATGCATAGATGAACTCATTGATGAGTTACATGGTGTCGTATACTTCTCAAAAATTGACTTAAGATTAGGGTACCATCAAATCTGCATGAGGGAAGATGTGGAAAAGACTACTTTCAGATGTCACTATGGGAACTTTGAATTTCTTGTTATGCCATTTGGCCTCACTAATGCACCAGAAACCCTCCAATCTTGTATGAATAAGGTATTCAGCAAGCATCTTTGAAAATTTGTTTTGGTATTCTTTGATGATATCTTGATTTACAGTACAACATGGAAAGAGCATATAGAGCACATAGACACTATTTTGGGAATCTTGGAGCAGCAATCCTTCTATGCTAAGTTATCTAAATGTGAGTTTGGTTTGACTGAGATCCTATATTTGGGACATATTATAAGTTCTAAGGGAGTATAGGTTGATCAACAAAAAATTTAGGCAATTTTGGATTGGCCTCCACCTACTAATCTTACATAGTTGAGAGGTTTCTTTGGGTTGTGTAGCTACTATAGGAGGTTTGTCAAGGAATTTTATCAGCTTGCTTTCCCCTTGACTAATTTGACAAAGAAAGGATCTTTTATTTGGATAGAAGAGGCACAAAATACATTTGATAACCTTAAGGAGGTAATGAGTTCATGCCCTGTGCTTGCAATTCCAAATTTTTCTTTACCTTTTGTTGTTGAATGTGATGCTTCTAGAGAAGGTATAGGGGCTATCCTAACTCAAAGGGGACATCCAATAGAATTTTAGAGTAGAAAATTAAATCAATCAGAGAATGGTTACTCCATTTATGATAAGGAAATGTTGGCAATCATGCATGTGCTTCATAAGTTTAGACAATATTTGGTATGTGGGAAACTCATTGTAAAGACAGACTATAATAGCCTCAAGTTCTTCTTGAACCAAAGGGATTTGAATGACCATCAATGAAATGGGTAAGCAAATTGAAAGATTATGATTTTGATATTGAATACATGAAAGGAAAGAATAATGTGGTTGTTGATGCTCTCTCAAGAAAGCCCACCTTGTGTTCCTTAACATCTATCTCTACTAATAGGAAAGTCTCCATAATTTTAGAGTATGCTAATGATTCCTTTTCCATGAAGAGTTTGGATAAATTAGTGGATGATAACAGGTACAAGGTTTTTGATGAATTGATTTATTACAAGGATAGGATGTTCTTAGTGCCAGGATAAAAAACTAAGGAAAGGATATTGAGGGCATTTCATGACACACCTTTGGCTGGTCATTAAGGATACTTCAAGACATACAAGAAAATTCGAGAGTGGTTTTCATGGAAGGGTATGAAGGAGGATGTCCTTAAACACATTAAGGAATGCATGGTATGCCAAAAAAACAAGAGTGAGAAAATTTTTCCTGTAGGGTTGTTGCAACCACTTCCTATTCCTAAACTAAAATGGGAAATTATTTCCATGGACTTCATCAGTGGATTTCCCAAGGTTCAAGGTAAGGATTTCATATATGTGGTGGTAGATAGACTAACTAAGTATGCACATTTCTTTCCCATTGCATGTGATTTCAAGGCATCACAAGTGGAAAAATTGTTCTTCAAGGAAATTTTTAGGTTACATGGCTTGCTTAGAAACATTGTCAGTGACCAGGACAATAGATTCCTTAGCTCTTTTTGGAAGGAGATCTTTCATTTGGTAGGAAATGAACTCACTCCTCATACTAGCAATCACCCTCAAATAGATGGACAAACAGAGATAGTTAATAAATGGATAGAGGGATATTTAAGGAACTATGTTTCAAATCAACAACATGCTTGGGTGAAATAGTTGCACCTAGGGGAGTATTGTTACAATACATCTCATCACATGTCTATTGGTATGCCTCCTTTTCATTCTCTCTATGGTTACAATTCCCTTTCCTTTGTTTATCTAGTACTTTTAGATAGCAGAGTACCTGTAGCAAGTGATTTCATTAAGCAAAGCCAAGACCTAATAAGGTCCCTCAAGGATAATCTACAACATGCACAGAACCAACAAAAGTTGTACGTTGATAGGAAATGGACTAAAAGATCTTTTGAGGTGGAAGATTTGGTATTTTTTAGGTTGAACCCATATAAGCAAAGCACCTTGAAGAGGAGTAGGGAAGAGAAGCTCAAGCTAAGGTTCTATGGGCCTTATAAGATCATCAGGAAGGTAGGAGAGGTAGCTTATGAATTGGAGCTCCCACCAAATAGAAAAATACATAATGTTGTCCATATCTCTTGCTTGAAGAATTTTCTAGGCTAGAAGATCATAGTATCTATAGAATTACCACCTCTTGATGATGAAGAGAAATTAGTCTTAATACCAAAAGAGGTGTTGGATACAAGAGAGAAAAGATTGAGAAATAGGGGCATCACAGAGCATTTGGTCAAATGGAAAGGATTACCATTCGAGGATGCAACTTGGGAAGGAGAACATATTATTGAGTATCCCAGCCTACATTTCTTGAGGACAAGCAATATTTGGGAGTGAGGACTTGTCATGTCCCCTTTTCAAATAATTAAAAATAATAACTTTTGCTAAGGCTGACAAGCTCAAAAAGTAAAGTTTTGGGAAAAGGGGCTAATCTTTGGAAACCAATGGATTAATAAATGTTAAATATTATTAAAATATATCTTATTCACCCCTCTTGGTCATGAGTTAGGTTTATGCCCTCTTTTAAAGGGGGTTGGAGGCATTTCGGGGTCATTCTAGAACTTAATTTTTGCTCATTGCTTTGTTGTTCTTCAGAGGCTACCAAACCTATGGAGAAGGAGACCCAAAGATAGGAATTTTAAAGTTTCTAGGAAGGCTAAGGATGGGAATTTGAGGCCATTCCATGTGCAAGCTCATGCAGAGTTTTCCCTTGTGCCGAACAATGCATATTTGTGAGTTTTCAGGTGTGTTTCTTGTAAGAGTTTGGTGTTTCCGGTTGAGTTTTTCATATTAGTTTGGTTTTCTTCTATATTTCAGCAATTTTTCTATTAAAATAGAGCTGAATATAAGTCTTGGGTCTTGATTATACTTATATGATAGATTTTTAGTGTTTTATGGTGTTTTTGGGCTATTTTGTGTTGTTTTCGGGGGCCCGATGAGCATTGTATTTTTCCTACATTTTTAGTTGTTGTGTAAACTCTTACAGATCTAGAAATGTCATTTTTGAGGCTTTTATGCTAATAAAATTTCTATAAAAATGTCTTCTTTCAGATTTATCAATAATATGTTAAGTTGTGAATTTTTTGACACTATTTCGGGCATACCTAATTTGGGTTTTATTGAGAAATTATATAATCTTTCAAAGTGTTGTTTGCTTAATTTAAAATATGATTAGAGGATGCAAATTTGATGTAAAAATTAGAAAGGGGACATTTCATAGGAGCATCTTGGGTCCTTGACAATCCCGTGTCACCAAAAACATTTTGGAGTTTGTCTGTGTTGCCTAGTTCTTTCTTTGACTGAGTTCATCGGTAGTTGATTGGTTTCCTTTGATTACCAAGTGTGATCGGTTGTCTCCTAGGTGTTCAGTTGTCTCACTAGTGCTCAATGATTCTCATTTATTGCTTGGTCATCCTTGCTTACCAAGTAGTTTCTTTTGATTTCCTGTTGACCTGACTTGTGCATTTATGTTGGGCCGCAGATTTAATGTTGGATTCTATCATTAGGAAGTGTGTGGTCCTAGATCTGACTATTACTTCCATTGATTATGGAAGTGAAGGCTGACTCAGTTCAGTATACTATTGTATAAATGTAGTTTTTTGGTTGTAGTTTAGTGGCAGTGAGGATAGAAGATAGGAGATAGAAGATTAGAGATTTTTGATAGATCCTCACATGTTTGAGGACTTCTATAATTGATTGTAATATCTAGCCCTAACCAGGAAGGCCTTATAGCCTGGCATGTATGATTATATTTGATGAAAATTAATGAAAGATCATGCATTCTCTCTCTCACTCTTGTGTGTTGTTGCTTCCGCATGTTGTTGAGAAGGTTGGATCTTTAGGGTGGGCCATTCTTTGTCACCTTGGGTCCTACCCTTGCATCACTTTCATTGTCATTAATTATTTTCTAAACATTTAAAAATAAATAATAACATGTAGTTTCCCTTCTTAGACACCATTATAGTCTAATAATTCACATTAGGACCTCAATCATTTGATCATGGTATCTCAAATCAATTTTCAAAAATTATAAAAAAATCCCAAAACATAGTTTAGAATCGTCCTTACATCTTCATAAGTCAATTACATGATCTGAATAACAAGAATATCAAATGGACACTACACATGATCAAACATTCAAAGTGTCCAATAGGCACTATGGACTTTACTACACCTATGAGTCCACAAAACACACCTAGAAGGGAGCTACATTACCCCTCATAATGATGATTTATCTATGGAAAACATTTAATACAATTTCATTCAAGAGGAGATAGACAAAGCATTACAATACCTTAGGATTATAGCTATTATGAATACACTATAATCAGTAGATCCTAATAGGTAAGTTTAGTTACTTGCCCAAAATTGGACCAAACTAACATTTGATCTTGACACCTCCACCATTGTGGATAATAGAACACAAATTAAAAATCATTCAATTGGAGTTGCATAAACTTCATCAACATATGAAGTGTCCTCAAGTATGCCATAATGTAGTACATCGTATAATGCTACACATGTCATAAATTATACTATATCCTATGGGACACAATACAAAAAGCTCCTCTTCACTAGAAACCCCATGAAAATAAATACTAATAAATTTTTTAATGTGCCTTTGACCACACACACAAAAATATGAATTTCCGTCCTCAATATATAATGGTGACTACTTCTACAACCATGATGCCAAATAATATAGGTATTTCCATATCCTTGGGTTCAACTAATAAAAATTATCAAATAAATACAACCTCCTAAGGTTTACCATCAAACATGAATCCTATCAATTTCAAAAATTTCCCATAAGGAGCATCATCCAATCAAAATCCTATGGGTCCAGATGTTACATAAAAAGGTTCTCCCTCCAATCAATATTCAAATAATCAAAATCCTTTTTATCGAAGGGTAACATCAAACTCCAACCCTAGTGGAAAAAATATTGGGATCATATCGAGTCACACCAATCCTTTTGAACCAATGATTATGACATTTTCATATTTTTCATCGACAAATGTTTCAACACTTATCTCATTCTACGCATCCATATTCAACATAAACCCTTAATATGAACCAAAGTACACACATGTGTGTGTACTTGCATACCAAAACCTGAGAATCCTTTTGAAGATCCTAATCATGTATTCAATACACATTCCCTACTCACAACTATAGAGATATTAGAACATGTGAAAAACCTCAAACAACAAATGAAAACTCTTCAAACTAATGACTCCAAGAAGACATACTCACTTTAAATATCTATGCCCATATCCATTTGAAAAACTAGTATACATTCCACCCTCCCCTATTAATTTTTAAACAACAAAAATTGACAAATAAATAAAGAAAGGGGACTAATGAGATCATATTAGATAATTATTTGTATTATCTATTATACGTCACTGAATATGAAAGATACTAGATGCACGTCTTCCCAAGGAGTCTAAGTGGGTTATCCATGGAATGATTTTCATGTTTACCCCTAGTGCAAGGTCATGGAAGGAGTTAGCATACTATGTCATCTCTATTCATTCACATAACATAGTCAACAAATTTTCTATTATGGATCTTTGTAATGCTAAATATTAAGATGGGAAAAACTTCTCCTTGAAAAGTTAGAGAAGCCTAGTTATTGAAGCTATATTTCACATTTGGTGTAACACAAGCCTTTCTCAACTTGTCCTAGATTCTCCTAGGTTCATACAAGGCTAATCTCCTAGCCTATAGGGAACTATCCTATTCCCCTCACAAGGATTTTCAAACTCAATACTTTCCATTTCAACTTGTGACACCAAGGTTTGAAACTATCTCATTCCATCATGACACTTCTTTGCTTCCTTCTAACTCCACCGGCCCTAGAAAATGGAAATAAAGTTTTCTTTCATCCTCAATTGGAGAGGAGGGTTTCTTCTTATGAAAAATGGTTCAAAACCATGTTTATCCCCATGTTCTTCATAGTAAGTCCTATTGCTAATAGGCTTTAGTTGTTGACTGGCCCAAAAAGGGCTATAAGGCTAATAGGCCTAATTGACCTTGTTTGTTTAATAACTCCCAACTTCTCCAAACAAAGTACCAAAATGATTATTGATTTGAGTAAAATTTTGGACGGGCTTAACTATTTTACAAGTCTCCCTTCTCCATTCTGTCTGTATAGGGTCTCCTAGAAATGGGGCTATATTTGAGGGTTTACTAGCTCACTGTCTGAACTAGTGAGGGTTTGGTGATTCTCCATGTCTCAACTTTCCTTCAAATATTATTAGAATTGGAGATGCTTGGTAACACATCTGGCCTCCCCTCCATAAGCTTTGATTGAAACAATGAATGCTTTTAGTCCCTCTTATCAGCTCTGTAATACCTTGTGATCCCTAGCCATGCACTCTTGGCTTGCCTAGGGTATCACTTTAAAAATACCTCCTGAAATTTTTAGGGCCCCTCCTTTTACCATCCTTTGTTACAAAGAGTCTAGTCAAAGATCTCAAGGATCTATATAGATTGAACCATGGGAGAGTGATCTAGTACCCCATTTTGCCAAACCTTATCTGGACCAACCCAAGACAGGCCAAAGAAAGAAAGAAATAAAAACTAATGCTAAAAATAAATGAAATGATTAATTAACTATCCTAAGAAACAAAATACATCCTATATTAATACATGCAACCATTACAGTCTAGTTTTCAATCCATCTTCAAGATCTTTGTCACATGCAAAATGTATTAATTTCTCAAAAGAATACACAACCACACTCATGGCAGGCTTGGTTTTCCATACTCCACACTTCCCAATTCTCACATGTAGAGTTTTTTTATCATTAAATACCTCAAAATAATTGTTTGGGACCATGGGTCGAGCTATTGGTCTTCTAGAGCCATTCTTAGGTGAAATGACAAATGTTGTCATGACAAGTTTTCAAGCTATCATGGCAACTTTCAAAGTTGTCATAGCAACTTTTGGTGGATTGGAAAACCACCTATTCACACCCCTTGGGGATATAAAATTGACTAAACTAAGGTCCTTAAGAACATTCCCATCCTCTAAAATCATTAAAGATGCCATTTTACAACTTTTCCAATATTATCCCACACCTTGCAATTTTAACTAAGTTGGCCAACTCTGATTCAACTTGACCCGAGAAGACACACCTAGGACTTAGGGAAACCAAGACAAGACTAACCACTAACCAAAAAACTGGAGAGACTAACTCTTCTTCTCACTACACTAGTGGCTTGGCTAAGGCCACTACAAGCCAAAAATTCACATTAGGGACACTAGGTACCAAGTAGCCTTACCTAGGTGCCTTGCACCATACACGCCCACAAACAAAAAGGTCAAGTCACTCATGTTACTAGGATATCCTCTAAGATTCACAACTTCTTGAATTATGCAGCCTTCACCCAGGTAGCCTCATATTTAGGCATGTTCTATCATTGAATGAGGTGTTCCATGTACACCTTATGCCTAGTGGTCTTCTTGACTCTTGAGTCTAAGACCCTGCCTACTTTTAGGTTCTCCTTGGGACGTAGGGCATGATGTTCAACATCAGAATGTATGTCTACACTAATGGCATCCAAATAAGTGAGAGGACCCTTCTACTTGATCAAATCAGAGATATTGAAAATGGGAGAGATGTTCAATCCACTTGGAAAATCTATTTTGTAGGCATTAGCCCCATATTTGTCTAAGACTTTGCAAGGACCTATTCTCTTCATCTATAAATTTGTAGACACACCCTTCTACAACCTTGATTTTTTTAGATGAACCATGAAACTGTCACCTAAATCAAATTGAATATTCTTTCTTTTCTCATCTATCTTGGCCTTCAACTTTTGAGTTGATTCTAGGATGTTCTTCCTAACTTGTTCTTGGATCTCCTTCATTGTTTGAGTGAAGTCTTCAACATGACCACTCTTGCACTATATGGATCCAATATCTCTAAGCTCACATGCACCCCTTGGGTGCATCCCATAAAAAATATCAAAGGGACTCTTGTCAGCAGTCCTATTCATACTATGATTGTATGCATAGTCTACCTGAGGAAGAACCACATCCCATGTCTGCCCATATTCTTTAAATAGAAACCTATACAAGTTTCCTAAGACTATGTTAACCACCTCAATTTGGACATCAGTCTAAGAGTGGTAAGCTAATCCAAATGAGAGATTGGTATCAAATCTACTCCACAATATTTTCCAAATATTGCTCATGAACTTAGCATCCCTATCTAAAACAATACTTAGGGGTAGTCCATGGATCCTTACAATTTATTTAAAGAATAAATGAGAAATGTTGCTAGGATCATGTGTAGTCATGCAAGGTATAAAATGCCCCATCTTACTAAATCTATCTAGTACAACATAAATGTTGTCATGAGCTTGCTTAGTCTTGGGTAAGCCCACAATAAAATCCATGTTCACACACTCCCATGATCTATTTGGCATTGGTTGAGGTTGGTACTATATGGTCTTAAAATGGAAGCACTTCCATGATAAGAGTGTTTAGCCCCCCAAGAAAGTGGTTTGGGGTCATGTCAAGTTCCTTGATTGGGTCTCTACATGGATCTCATAGTTTCCCCCTCTTCTGCTTCTCTCCCCATGTTTCCAACCTCTTTTCTAGAAACTTTCTCTGAGAATCTAGAGATCTTGACCTCCTAGGTTAGGGAAGACCTCAACCCTAACCTAGGTCAAGGAAAACCTTGAATCTAACCTATGTTAGAGTCTACCTCATCCATGACCCCAGGTCCAAATTCTAGATTTTGGGAGTTTCAGGATGTCAGGTTTTGGAAAAAAAAAATTCTCACTTCTAGGTCAACTATTTTGGATTTTGGAATGGTAAACTCTTAAATTGAATTTAATTTAGGTCCATTTCTAGGGGTTAAGGTTAATTGGGATTTAATTCTCCAATGTCAGCCTCTCTAGAAGTTTGTGCCCTAGATCATTATAAAAGGAAGTGTTCTTCTCTCATTTTCTCCATCCATTATCAAGTTTTGCAATCCACCTTGCATGATCAAGACATCTATCTCTCAAGTGTCATCAAGTAGCAAGCAAGAAGGAGAAGGAAAGAAAGAAAGCATTCATCCTCAAGCATTCATCATGGATATCCATTGTTAGCTATTGAAGGACTCAATCTCTTTGGAGCCCCTTTGAAGATTTCTCCATCCCCATTCATCCAAGCCTTTTCCTACGCAAAGATCAATTCAAGATTGGTGTTGAAGATCTAATGCGATTGATTTGAGACATCCTACATATATTTCTACATTCATTTGGAGCATCCATACTTGTGGATTCAAGGGTTCAAATCCTCTACAAGGACTTCAACATAAGCAAGGTGAATAGCTCCATCTACTTTGTTTATGCATGTTGCAATTTCAATTCAATTTCAAAGTTAATTCCTAAATTGAGGTTTAACCAAGGAAAACCCCCTATCCAAACAACAAAAACCATTTTTCTTGCAGATACAAGTACAAGATAGCGAATTGAAGTACATATATGCATACCCTTTTTGGTGAACTTCCAGGATCTGTGAACAAAATTTTTGTTAGAGTTGTTTCAGGTTAGCGATGACCTTCAGTGGGAGGTAGGATTATGCCTTGGTGTAAGACCTTTCCCTGCTATCTAGGTCAAAGATGACCTAACCTCAGAAGGAAAAAAAATTTCCAAGTTTTTTCTGTCTCGACATTTCCAGTCTAGATTAGGTTGCAAAATTTCCCAAAACTGTGCATAGACATCAGAAATCAGTATTTTCTAGATTTTCCCTATTTTGAGGATAGTATTTTCATTCTATTAATTTAAGATTTCAAGTACATACTTTCTATAATATATTATAGGATTTCCTTCTTTCTTCATATTCTCCATTGTTTGATTCATTTGTGCATTGATCACCTCTTTGTGATTAATCCATTTGGATCTTTCCTTTTGGGATTTTGGATTAAGGATAGGTCCTATATCCCCCTTCCATCTATACATCATACACATATTTACCTTATTCATTTTGGTGAATAACAATTTCACCTTATTCATTTTCGTTAACCCAACATACTTACCCTCTTTTCTTTCATGGAATTAGATACCCTATTGTGTTTATGGTGTTAAATTTCCCTTTATTTTATCTTGTTTAGATTTCTCTTTTATGTTAAATCTTGCATGTTAATTAGATTTTTTTTGCATCTATATTTGAAAAGAAAAAAAATAATAATTGCAAAATCTCTTTCAAAATAAAAAAATATTCATGCTTTATGCTTTCTTAGTTTAGTTCATTTTCATTGCATTGGTTTATGAGCTTTACTACTACTAGTCCTACTTATAATATTTTGGTTAGATGAAGTCATAGACTTATGGGTGCCTTTGATCCCAAGTCTTCCTCTCCTTTCCTTAGTGTAGACACCTAAAAATCCTTTAGAAAATAAAGTATTTTTATTTTCTGAAAAATCTCTGATGACATCATCATTTATTAATTAATTAATTATTTAATTAATTAATTTATTTTTATGTCATTAAATCCCTTTTTCTTAATTAAAAATATTTAATTAAGAAATCCCTCCCAAAAATGTTTAAATCTTATTTAAACATTAATCCCCTATTTATTAATTATTTTAATTAATAAATTGACCGAAAATCCCCCAAAAAATAATTTTTATTTTTTTTTGACCAAAACTTGGCCAATTTTCTTAAGACCACTAACCTCTTCCAAAATCTTCTAATCCCTTCTTAATTTCGATTAAAAGGCTAATCCCATCTTTTCTAACCCTAATCTCAACTCAAAATATTTAATTAAGATTAAATATTTAATTTTCATATTTATTGAAAATATTTCAATAAATTTTCCCAAACTTAAGCTTTTGGAATGAATAAACTTTTATTCCATAAAACCTAGGAGAATTCTAGACTCTTCTAGAAACTTCTCAACCCAACCTCTTCACCCATCCTAATCCTAAAATCCCCTAATCCTAATCCTAATCCCCTTTCTAATCTTGTCACATTCCATTAGCAAAAGGTTTACCAAAACTTATGCTAACCTCCTCTTAGTCATCCTCCTTAGTCAACAAAGATGGCCACCTCTTGGCCACCTCTTGCAAATGCATTTAAGGATGCATTTAAGCCTTCCTTATCTTTCTTACATGCATTCATTATGCATTTAAGACCTTCTTATCCCTTCCTTGCCACCTCTTGGCCTTGGGCACATTTACCAAATTGTGCACATGCCCTCAAACTTTCAACTCAATCCTCCCTTGACACTTGTCAGGACACTTGTCCTTGACTCAACCCTAACCTTAGCCCTAACTCTGACTCATCCTTTTTAACCAAGCCCTTCCCTTTTCCTATAAATACCCTCACTTCCTAAGGCAAATCATCTTTCAACTCTCAAACTCAATAGAAAAGTTATAATGCCATTTTCATTCTAGCATAAGCATAAACTCATCATTTTAGATCATTTTCAAGCTTAAATCACATTTAAATTAGCTTAATTAGATTAACATAGATTCATTTCTTGTTTAATCAATCTTAGTTCATCTTTTAGCTTTGCATATTTGTGTGTTCTTGAGGCCTTTGAGGCAAAATAGGTTCCTCATACCTATTTTGTGTCATTTTGGTTCTTCTTGATCCTCAAATCATCCTATTTGCATGCTCCAAGTGCTTGAGTTTGCACACCCACATCCATTTATATCCAAGCATATCAAACGGTGCATGGGCGCATCCGTTTTAGGCTTAAACTGAGGTGGCTTTGATTTTAGTTTGTTTACCATTAAATTTGATTTGATAATATGCTATGACGTTTGTTTGTCTTTGGCCTTCAAAACAGGTTTAGGTGCACGCTCAAATCCTAGTCTACACTTAGTATCCTGGATGACAATTTGATTCTTCATCATTCCAATCCTCTTATGGAGCAAAACTCTTCTCACTCATCTCATGATGATGATGATGCTTTAAGAGTTCATCTTGAACAAGTCCAAAAACTTTCAACTGAAATTGATAAAAAGGGTAATTTGCTTATTCAAGAAAACCATAATCCAAATTCTATTCAAGCTATAGAGGCTCTTAAGAAATTTATTCATGATAGTGATCAAGGTGTTAATCTCTTGCATGGTATTACTCACCTCGTGCATTCAAATGTTAAACCTTTATCTCAAGAAGCTCAAGATTTAGGGTTGATTCCTCCTATCACTAGTGTAGAACCTTCTTCTATTCCTTTACCTAGTATTCCTACCTATACTCCTTCTTTGGTGACTATGACAATTCCCCTTGTTCCTATTAGTGTTCCTCTTGTTTCCCTTCCTGAATCACAACCTTCTTATCATAATGTTCCTTTTAATTATTCAAATCCTCTTCTAACTATAGTTCCATGTGTTCCTCCAGTTGTGTCTGTTATCTCTATTGAGCATTAAAGGTTGTCATTAGTATCAAAGGTTACTAAATATAATGGTTAGTTCCCTATATTAAGTTAGTCGGTAACTATAAGCAGAATAGACTAGTCGGTTAAGTATATATACCGAGAATTAGTCAGTTTACCAAGCATCAGACACCGATACCGAGCGACAGTAAACACCGAGCATCATAATCAACATTGAGTGATTTATACAGTGTTTACTAAGGATCATAGGAAAATGTTGGGATTAGGAGAGATAAGCTACTGAGTGAATCAGTGCCTTCAAAAACTTCTTCCTGTAAACCTTTTAGATGTAGTATAGTAAACAATGACAACCTTGCAAAATAACTTGTATCTAATTGCATGTATCATTCATCCATTAACTTTATGAAATTAAACAATATAAAATCTACAATAAGATAATCACATAACACAAGTATTTTGGTAATGCAGAAACCCTTGTTAAAAGGTTAAAACTACGGTGGGGATGACACCTACAAATTCTTCACTACTACAGATAGAAAAGGTTTGCTTGTTAGGGCTACAAGTTTTGATCACTTCTGCTGATCTTACCCTATTAGGAGTAACATATTAGATCAGCTAGATGTATCTAGCTATAGGATTTTGGCAACACTAATGAAGTGTGCACTCGGATAAGGGGTTTACATAAGACTGTCAAGTCTACTCGATTAAGAGATTTATCCAAAAACTCTATTACAATTGTTAGAAAGAAATGGGAAATTATCTTCTAATTGACAACTTAATTTTTTGATACAGATCTATAAGTACTGAATATATTTCACCTTTACTGTGATGTATCTCTTCTCTGAAATACTCAGTTAGCCTATTTTGATTCTTCTTAATTTGATCTCCTCTGTATATTTTTCTGCTCTGTCAACTGATAAACTTGAAGTTAGGCAAGTGCTTCAAGTTCTCCTTAGTTCATACATCAGTTCACATAAAAAATGATGCAAACATACAATTATATAGCATACTTTATTATGCCACTTTAACAAAATTAGGTTACACATCTTAGACAAAGCCCTAAGATCTACAATGTACAAAAATAGTCTAGATCGAATATTACATAAGATCTTTATTACAGTTAATAAATATCTTGGCATTAAATATTCCTCGATCTTGGTAAAACATTTTGTGATCTATTGTAACTATTTGCATAGAAGAATGTGCCATTACAGATTACTATGTCATTTCCTATGATCCTTAGTAAACATTATGTAAACTATTTGGTATATACTATCTCTCGATGTTTACTATCTCTCAGTGTCAGTGTTTTCTGGTGCTCGGTAAACTGTCTGAGGCTCAGTGTACAAGCTTAACCGACTGCTTTGTTTTTCTTCTAGTTACCGACTAGCTCAATATAAGTAACCAACTGATATTTTGATAACCTTTGATACTAATGACAACCTTTAATGCTCAATAGAGATAACAATCTCCCCCTTTGGCATTAGTATAAAAACTTGAATGTATGTATACTATATATCTCAAAACTTATATCTCCACCATATACATATATCCACAGAAAGAAATTTCTATTACTCCCCCTCAATGCATGCTCCTAGTAATATGTAGTATACATAGCATCTAAGTATATATTTGGCATATACATTGATTTCCCCCTTTTTGATATTAATGCCAAATGCAAGAAAAAAAATTGTATACTCACATCTTGTCAAAAATATGCTGATGGGTTTTCTTCACAGACTCCAAGAGGTTTTCCCATTCCTCTTTCAAGTTGGTGAGAGTAGTGTGCTCAAGAATAACTTGTGCATGCATGTCAAAGATGATATCCAACATAGAAATCTCTGGTGTTGCAACAAGTTGTTCCGCTTTGACAATATGTTTCTCAAAAATCTTCAGGTTTGGAAGGAGTTTTGTCTGTAACTTTGTGACCTGATCGATGATCTTCTCTTCTTGTTTCTTGAGATCTACTATCAACTACTTGAGTTCCTAAACTCTGTGAATATGCTCTGAAAAAGGTTGTGGCTCGGTTGTAGCTGCATTTGCACTGTTCTGGATCTTTCTTTCTAAACCTTTAATCTTTTCACTGATCTCAGCAGTGAAGGTGTCCACAGTGCATAGCTTCAGTAAGAATTGAAAAATTAACTGGGTTATAGATTTGATCTTGGTGATTACCTCAGATAATTTGACCTTGTTTATTGCCACTTCTTGGTTGATTCTTTCTATAAGTTTATGTTGAATTCTTGAATCTGCCCTTTCTTCAATTTTCTTGTTAGTGTCCACATCTGGGGCATTGATTCCTTTTGTAAGGGTGGCAAGTTGGTCCATTATTGGTGTATCCTCATTTATTTGTATCTTCGGTATGACCTATTGTAAGATATATCTTAAATTCTGTAAAATTTCCTTTCTCTTATTCTCTTGTTTCAACTTTTCTTGTTTTTCCCTCCTTGTGCATAATTCCCCATATTTTTTGAGTTCTTCAGGGCTAAGGGTCATCGAGTCATAGTCGGGTATTACTATCACTTCATCTAGAGTGACCAACCCTTTTCCTTTCTTTTTCTTCTTCTTCTCTAGTGCAAGGGGTGACTTCTTCACATTTATGACAAGAACCTTGTTAGCTATCTTTGGAGTATCCTTCCCCTTTGACACACTCTCTTCCTTCTTCTACTCCTCCATTGATTGTGTTTCAGTTGAATGAGTGGGAGCCTCAGATGTGGTGTCAAGTGGGGTCACCTTGGTTTCCTTAGGCTCATCTTGTGCCTTTGTTTCTGTAGTATGTGCCTATGTTCCTTCTAGCTTATTTGTCTTAGCAGGTGTTTTTGTGTCTTGTTCCCCTATTGTGTCTTGATTTTTCTTAGGGTCTAAGCCATCAGGTTGCTCCTATGAAAGAATTTCTACTACTTCTGCCAGTATAGGAAGCTCGCCTGGTAGTGATGTAAATGGACGTTCAGTGACTTGAGCTTCATCTTGAGTATGTGCTGGTGCAATATTTACATCCTCATCATCTTTGTCATCTAGATCACCATTTTTTATGTCCTCAATGATTACATCATCATCAATTTTCTTCTTCATTTGGATCTCTACTAGATCCGGTGCATCCTTTGAAATACTTATGTCTTCCTTTTTTTTAGTGATATCAATTACCTTGGTGACTGATATACCAGTGTTCTTTTTCTTCTTAGCTCTAGTATCACCAATGTAGATACCTTTCCCTTTAGAAATTTATCTCTTTTTAAATATATTTAAGAATGCACTTTGCTCAGCTTGTTATCTAGCCTTAAGAATTGATTTCCATAGGACATTGCTAGTTTCATCGACATCTATCATGTTCTCATCCAATATCAACATAGCTCAGTTTTTCATAATGAATCTTTCTTTTTAGTTAGCCATGTGTTCATCAAGTTCTGCTAGGCTTAGATGTGGGGCTGCCTGAACTAGAGAACTTTCTCTCATTTTCTTTTTATTGTCTAGTGCATAAGCCCATTTTTTATTTATCCTTTCATCCATCTCCTTTGGTAATGAAAGTGCAAACTTCAGTGGAACTCTCTTAAAATTTATCATCATTTGGATGACCACCTCTTTAATCTTTGTTTGATCTTCATTTGACATTTTGTCAAATTGGCTAAGTTGCAGATCAGTAAGGTCACCATTCTCAATTATGTCTTCAATGATTTCATCTATTGACTTGACCTTATTACTAACCACTTTGAACTGATTGAAGTCATCTTCATTTTCTTCATCCTCAATGTCTTCTCTACCTCTTATCATTCTTCTCCTTTTCTTTAGTGCCTCAGCTACAACCTTGGAATTTCTCTTTGTATAGGTCTTTATCGGTGTAGGCTCCCTCAATCTTGTGATTTTTACTACTTTCTTTGGTGGAGGTGAGGCTGTATTTGATGAGCTTGTTCATGTACCTATTTGTACTAGCAATTGCTTCTTCTTTTGAGTTTTGGTGGGAGGAACTAGTGTAGGGTCTTTCTCTTTTTCAAACTTGGTTTCCTCATTGTCATAAGGTTTGTCATCCAACAGTACCTGACCTTTGGATGTTGATCTAACCGGTGACTCCTTAGATGAGTTAGAAACATCTCCAAATCTAGCAGTAAGATCTTTCTTCATCTTCTTTACCTTCCTAGTTATTTTACCGATGACATGACCAGTGTTGATTCTTGACTTGGCTTCTTCAAAGGTTCTTAACCTTTTGGTCTTCATGTCTTTTGGTAATTCTAGCAGTGCCTTGATTGATTTCAAATATAAATCATAGTTCATTTCATAGCCCATAGGTGCTAGCCATTTGATCCTAGGTTCAACTACCTATATCATAGTATGATCCATTTTTACTATAAAACATATATCTGCTACAAATTTCTCAACTAATTCCCTTGGAATTCTGCTTCTTTGATTCATTTTAGCCTTAAATTCTCTAAAGTACTCATCAAAAACTTTATTCAAATCATCTCCTAACTTGCTCATCATATCAGTAATCTGTACAGTGATCAGTTTGTCTGTTGTCCAATTTAATTTACCGATGCTAGGAAAATACTTTTGTAGATAGAAAAACAAACAAAAAAGGAGTGAACCAAACTTACATGTGTTTGTCTTTAGAGACCTTATTGTATTCATATTTTCCTTCAACTATGTCATCAAAACTTCTGCAAGATAAATCTAGTGATCTTTCTTCACAGTTTTATATATCATATCTATAGCACTACAATGTACATTGTTTAATCTGCTTGATTGAAATATCTTGTACCCAATTACATGTGACACAAATTTTACTGCTAGGTCTTTGACATTTGAAATCTTCAATGGTCGACTGTCCCATGTAGCTCTAGTGTTCTTCTCAACATCAACTCGAGAAGAGCTATAGAGAGCCTTAGCTTTGTCGGTTGTAGGGTAGCCAATAACCCTACTTAGCATTTTCTTTGTGACTTCTATTGGTTTATCTAGCCAAAATTTATCATCATGATACCTGCTTAGTACAATTCTTATCCATTCTATCTTGAACATCTATGGAAAGAGTATTTCGCATGATAATCCTAATTTTTCAATTAGGTTGTATTCTAGTTTTAGTTTTCCATCGGTGCCACAGAATTGTTGATAAGAAACTATAGTTTTGAAGTCTCCTACTTCTCTAATCTTGCAATGAATAAATGACCGTACATCTTCTATTAACAAAACCCTATCTAGGATGCTTGAGAAAGAACCCATTGAAGCTATTTGTGATGCAACTTCTAGGTGTGGTTTGTACTTTGGTTTGTTAAAATTTTCTCTTACTATCAGATTTACTTCTTCATCAATAGTGTGTGATTTGGTTGCAGACAATGTAGATGCAATAAATTGATTTAGGGTTTCGGCAAGCAACAAGTTAATAAAGTGTTCAGTAGCAAATAAACTTACTCAGAATCTTCAAAGAGTGTTTTCGATTCGATCTACAGTAGTTCTGAATCCTTCTAAAAAATTTTAACTTGAACTCTTCTCTATTATATCTCTGCTCTTTGAAATCACAATGTAAAAATGAACTCTATTTCCCTTGTATTTATAGATTTTTGATATTCCCACTCAAACTTTCATCCATTAAATACTTGACCTATCTTTTAATGCATAACAACTGTTAGTTCAGTAAATACTGTAGGATCTCAATAGCTTGGTTAACACATAATTTCTTCATCGGTTGTTATGTGTGCTCAGTTAACCTTGTATAGTGATTACTGATAGGTAACCAACTCTTGCTATTGCTTTTATCGACTATGTAACTTTGATAACTCTTAACATATAAACCATAATGCATCTTAATTCATGCAGATTTGGTGTCTGTCCATCATATATAGGGAATTGTATGTAAGATATGAATATTTTGAAATATCAGTCCCATACATACCTATATTGCGTTAGGTGGAGGTACCGATGTCACCCAATCTAGTGGACAAGGTTTCACCGATAGCATTACTTGACTCAACATTCTCATTAGATGTCTTTCTCCACATACTGTTCCTAATTCGCACAATATCTGCAATAGTGTTTCCACTCTCAAATACATGATTTTTTTCTTGTGCTCGGTCTCTGCAGTCCTTGCTTAGATGACCAACCTTGTGACAATGCAAACATGACATTCCAGTGCTTGTCCAGCTTCTTGATTGTCCAAACCATCTTTTCCTATTACAATTTTCTGCAATGTACCCATAGCTACCACATGCAACATAGTTAGCCCATGTGTTATAATCCCAAACATAAGAATTACCTTGTTTCCACCATTGATAGGGCTTGCATTGTGTCTTCTGCTTAGGAGTCCATACTTGCTTCATTTTTTCCTTGCATTCCCATGCAGTGTGTCCATGCTTATTTCAAGTGTAACATAATTTCTCCATAGCAAGATTATTAGCATTCAGCTTAGTTCTACATTCATAATCTTGATGTCCATACTTTCCATAATAATAGTAATATCCATTGAATTTAGGAGTAACAGGAGGTTTACCTTGTGCTCTACTTCTACAAACATTGCAGGTGTGACCTGGTTTGCCATAGTGATAACATGTTAGCACTTTATGCTTTTGATTTAGATTGTTGTTAACTTGTTCATCTTGTTGTGATGATTCTCCTTTCCCAGTATAGCCTAATCTAGCTTTTCTTCCAAAACTTCTTTGATTGTTCAGAAAGTCATCAATCTTCTTGGAGTTGTTCTCAATTAGTTTCATCATTTCATTATGTTGTTTATGAATCTTTATTTCATTTCTCAAATTTTTATTATCTTCTTTGAGTGTTGCAATATCATCAAGTCTTATTAAAAATCCTCCATTCACATGGTTGACCTCTTGATTCATAGTCATCATCTGATTAGATACTTGAAAGTGACGATCAATAAGTCTTTGTATTTCACTTTCTTTAGATTGAAGTTGTTTAGTCATTTGTCTTCGGTCTTCAATAGCCAGATTCCTTTCTTGTTTAGCCTGTCTAGCATTGTTCATTATTTCTACCATTCTCACCATCTAAGATTCTTGACCGATTTGAAGTGCTTTCACTTATTCAGATAGATGTTGATTCTTTTCAGACAAATTAGAGATTATACTTTCAGATCCATAAAAAATGCTTCCAAAACTAGATCCAACATGATCAAATACATCATCAATTGCTTCTTCATGATAACTGACTTCATTTTGTAGAATAGCTAGGTTCTTCCTTTCAACCATTAATTTCTTCAGTCCTTCCTTGGCTTGCTTGTATTGTTCAATAAACATCTACATTTGTATCTTCTGATTCTCAATAGTTTTATCTAGCTTATATTTCTCCATGACTTAGATCTTTACCCTTTAGTGGTAAAACTATCCAATAAGAGAATTGATCTCTGATACCAATTTTTGGGATTATGAGAGATGAGCTACTGAGAGGGGAGGGGTGAATCATTGCCTTCACAAAATTCTACTCGTAAAGCTTTCAGATCTAGTACAGTAAACAATGATAACCTTGAAAAATAACCTGTATCTAATCAAATGAATCATTCATCCATTAACTTTATGAAAGTAAACAATATGAAATCAACAATAAGACAATCACATAACACAAGTATTTTGGTAATGCAGAAACCCTTGTTATAAGGTAAAACTTACGGTGGGGATGACACCCATAAATTCTTCACTACTGTAGATAGAAAAGGTTTTCCTGTTAGGGCTACAAGCTTTGATCACTTCTCGTGATCTTACCCTCTTAGGAGTAACATATCATATCAGCTAGATTTACCTAGTTATAGGATTTTAGCAACACTAATGAAGTGTGCACTCGGTTAAGAGATTTACATAAGACTGTCAAGTCTACTCGGTTAAGAGATTTATCTGAAAACTCTATTACAATTGTTAGAAAGCAATAGGAAATTATTTGGTAATTGACAACTTAATTGTCTGATACAGATCTATAAGTATTGAATATATTTCACCTTTACTATCATGTATCTTTTCTTTGAGCTACTTGGTTAGCCTATTCTGATTCTGCTTAATCTGATCTCCTCTGTATACTATTCTACTCTATCAACTGATAAACTTGAAGTTAGGCAAGTGCTTTAAGTGCTCCTTAGTTAATACATTATTTCACACCAAAAATGATGCAAACATACAATTATATAGCATATTGTATTATGTCACCTTAAAAAAATTAGGTTACACATCTTAGAAAAAGCCCTAAGATCTACGGTGTACAAAAATAGTCTAGATCAAATATTACATAAGATCTTTATTACATTTAATAAATATCTTTCCATTAAATATTCCTCAATCTTGGTAAAATGTTTTGTGATATTTTGTAACCATTTTCATAGAAGAATGTGTCATTATAGATTACTATGCCATTTCCTATGATCCTCGGTAAACACTGTGTAAACTATTTGGTATATACTATCTCTCGGTGTCACTGTCTACTAGTGCTCGGTGTACAAGCTTAACCAACTGGTCTATTTTACTTCTAGTTACCGACTAGCTCAATATAAGTAACCGACTGATATCTTGATAACCTTTAATGCTCAATAGAGATAACAGAAAATGACATAGTAATCTAGAATGGCACATTCTTCTATGAAAATAGCTACAAAAGATAAGAAAACATTTTACCAAGATCAAGGATCATTTATTGTTGAGATATACATTAAATTCAATGAAGATCTTATGTAATAGTTTGATATAGATCATTTTTGTACACTGTAGATCTTAGGGTTATGTCTAAGACTTGTAAACCTAATTTTGTAAGCGGCATAAAGCAATATGCTATGTAATTGTATGTTTTCATCATTTTTGGTGTGAACTAATGTATGATTGAAGAAGCACTTGAAGCACTTGCCAAACTTCAAGATTATCAATTGATAGAGAAGAATAGTATACAGAGGAAATCAGATTAAGAAGAATTAGAGCAGAGATTCATCACAGTAAAGGTGATATTTTATTAGTACTTTATTGATCTACATCAGACAATCAAGTTGTCATTAGAAAATAGTTTCCTATGGCTTTCTAACAATTGTAATAGAGTTTTGGTTAAATCTCTTAACAGAGTAGACTTGACTGTCTTTTGTAAATCTCTTAACCGAGTGCACACTCAAGTAGTGTTGCTAAAATCCTATCACTAGGTAGATCTAGCTGATCTAATATGTTACTCCTAATAGTGTAAGATCACCAGAAGTGATCAAAACTTGTAGCCCTAACATGCAAAATTTTTCTATCTACAGTAGTGAAAAATTTGTGGGTGTCATCCCCACCACATTTTTAACCTTCTAACAAGGGTTTTTGCATTACCAAAATACTTGTGTTATGGGACTATTATATTGTTGATTTCATGTTGTTTACTTTGACAAGTTGAATGAATGAGTAATACATGCATCAGATACAAGGTATTTGGCAAGGTTACTATTGTTTACTATTATAGATCTGAAAAGTTTATGAGTAAAATTTTGTGTGGGTACTGATTCACCCCTCCCCTCTTAGTACCCTATCTCACCTAATTCCAACAATTGGTATCAGAGCTCAGTTCTCTTATTGAATAGTTTAACCACTAAAGGGTAAAGATCTAAGTCATGGAGAGGTATAAGTTAGATAAGACTATTGAGAATCAGAAGATTCAGATGCAGATGTTTATTGAAAAGTACAAGCAAGCCAAGGAAGGATTGAAGAAATTACTGGTTCAAAGGAAGAACCTAGCTATTCTGCAAAATGAGGTCAATTACCATGAAGAATAAATTGATGATATATTTGATCATATTGGATCTAGTTCTAGAAGTATTTCTGATGGATCTAAAAGTATAATCTTTGATTTGTATTAAAAGAATCAACATCTAACCGAACAAGTGAAAGGACTACAAATTAGTCAAGAATCTCAGATGGTGTGAATGGTAGAGGCAATGAACAATGCTAGACAAGCTGAGCAAGAAAGGAATCTAGCTATTGATGACCGAAGACAAATGACTAAACAACTTCAAGAAAAAGAAAATGAAATACAGAGAATCACCGATCACCATTTTCAAGTATCTAATCAGATGATGACTGTGAATCAAGATGTCAACTGAGTGAATGGAGAATTGTCAAGAAAACTTGAAGAAGTTGCAAAACTCAAAGAGGAGAATGAGAAGCTGAGAAATGAAGTGAAAAATCAATAGAAACATAATGAAATGAAGAAATTGGCTAAGGATAGTTCTAAGAAGATCGATGACTTTATGATTAATCAAAGAAGATTTGGGAGTAAAGCTGGTCTAGACTATACCGGCGAAGGAGAATCATCACAACAAGCTAGACAGGTCAACAACAATCAAAATCAAAGACCTAAAGTGTTTACATGTTATCACTATGGAAAACTAGGACATACTTCTATTGTATGTAGAAGCAAAGCACAAGGTAAACCTCCTGTCACTCCTAAATTCAATGGATATTGTTACTACTATGGAAAGTATGGTCATCAAGCTTATGAATGTAGAGATAAACTGAATAATAATGCTACTAATACTACTATTGAGAAGTTATGCTATACTTGTAATAAGAATGGACACACTACATGAGAATGTAAGGCCAAAATGAAACAATTATGGACTCCTAAGCATAAAACACAACACAAGCCTTATCAACTGAAGAAACAAGGTAACTCTTATGTTTTGGATTATAAAACATGGGATAATTGTATTGCATGTGGTAGATATGGGCACATTGTAGCAAACTCTAATAGGAAAAGATGGGCTAGACATTCAAGAAGTTGGACAAGCACTGGAATGGCATGGCTGCATTGCCATAAATTTGGTCATTTAAGCAAAGACTGCAGAGATCAAGCACCAGAGGAAAATCATGTATTTGAGAGTGGAAACACTATTGCAGATATCATGAAGATAAGGAACACTATGCAGAGAAAGGCATCTAATGAGAATGATGAGTCAAGTAATGCTATTGGTGAAAAATCATCCACTAGATTGGGTGACATCGGTTCCTCCACCTAAGGTAATATAGGTATGTATGGGACTAACAGTTCAAAATGATCACATTTTACATACAGTTCCTTATATACGATGAGCACATAGAAAATCTACATGAAAAGAGATGCATTGTGGTTTATATGTTTTGAATTAACAAATTTATACCATTGGTAAAAGTTAGACCAAGCATTGGTTACCCGTCGGTAGTCACTATTCAAGGTTAACCAAGCATACACATTAACCAAGGAAGAAATTGTGTGTTAACCGAATTGTTGATAATCTCTAGTTGTTACCAAGCTGGCATCTAGCATAAACCAAAAGGTAGGTGAAGCATTTAATGCACAAATGTTTGAGTGGGAATATCAAAAAGTCTGTAAATACGTGAAAATAGAGTTCATTTTTCACATTGTGATTTTGAAGAGCGAAGATTTCATAGAGAAGAGTTTGAGCTAAAAGATTTTCAAAAGGATTCAAAGCTAATGTAGATCAAACTAACATCACTCTTCATTATTTTGAGTAAGTTCATTTTCACCCAAACACATTCGTAACTTACTTTTTTTCAAAACCCTAAATCTAGTTATGGCATCAACTTCGACTACAAGCAAATCACACGGTGTGAGGAAGAGATAAATCTAATAATTGCAGTAAATTTTGAAGAACCTATATACAAACCTCACCCCAAAATTGCATCTCAAATGGATTCAGTAGGCACTTTCTCAAGCATCCCACCTATGGTTTTGTTAATAGAAGGCATACAGTTGTATATTCACTATAAGATTGGGGAAGTAGGATATTTTGAAACTATTGTTGCATATCAATAGTTGTGTGGCACCAATGGAAAATTGAAACTAGAATTTAACCAGATTGAGAAATTATGATTGTCATGCACCATACACTTTCCACATATGTTCAAGATAGAGTGGATTAGGATTGTATTGAGTCGGTATCATGATGGGAAGTTTTGGTTGGATAAACTAGTTGAGGTCACTAAGAAAATGTTAAGTAGGGTTACTGGTTATCCTACCACCAAGGCAAAATCTTTTCACAGCTCATCCCGAGTAGATGTTGAGAAGAATACAAGAGAAACATGGGATTAGGTACAAAATATTTTAGTTGAGCATATTAAATAGCATACCTTGTAGTGTTGTTGACATGGCATACATAATAGTAAATAAAGATCATCACGTAGATCTTGTAGAAGTTTTGTTGACACAATTGAAGGAGAATATTAAGACAATAAGGTCATGAAAGACAAACACATGTAAGTTTAGTTCACTCCTTGTTTGTTTATTTTCTATCTACAAAAGAATTTTCCTAGCATTGATAAAGTGAATTGGTCAATAGATAAACTGATAATTGTACATTTTTATGAAATGTTGAATGACTTGGGAGATAATGAATTAGTTGAGAAATTTGAGATGGATATATGTTTTCTAGTAGACGCCGATCACACAATGATAAAAGTAGTTGAACCTAGAATAAAATGGCTAGCATCAATGGGCTATGAAATGAATTATGATTTTAGTTTGAAGTCAATTACGACACTGCTAGCATCACCAAAAGATCCCAAGGCCACTAGGTTTGGGACCTATGAAGAAGCTAAGCCTAGAATCAAGACAGGTTTGGTCATTAGCAAAATGACAAGGAAGTCTAAGAAGATGAAAAAGTTTTTATCTAAGAGATTTGATAAGGGTGCATACTCATCTGAGGAGTCACTGGTTGAACAGGCAACTGAAGGTTAGTTAATATTGGCTGACAAGGCTTATGGCAGTGAGGAGACCAAATCTGAAGAAGAACAAGAAGCTACACTAGTTCCTCTAACTAAAGCTCTAAAGAAGAGGTAGTTACTAGTAAAAATAGGTATATGTACAAGATCATCTACTGCAACCTCACCTCCACCAAAGAAAGGAGTAGTAAAACTAACTAAGCCTAGGGCAGCTACACCGACAAAGACCTATGCTAAAAGAAACACTTAGGTTATAGCTGAGGCACCAAAGAAAAGGAGAACATTGATCAGAGCCAAGGAAGACCTTGAGGATGAAGAAAATGAAGATGATATCAATCAATTCAAAGTGTCAGCAACAAGGTAAGGTCAATTGGTGAGATCATTGAAGATATAATTGAAAATAGAGACCTTGTTAATTTGGAACTTAGCAGATTTTAAAAGATGTCAAATGAAGATCAAAAAAAGATTAAGGAGGCAATCATCCAAATGATGATAAAATTCAAAAGAGTTCCATTAGAATTTGATCTTTCACTACCGAAGGAGTTGGATGATAGAATAAATAAAAAATGGGCTTATGCACTAGACACTGAGAAGAAAATGAGAGAAAGATCTCTAGTCTGGGCAGCACCAAATCTAAGCCTAGCAAAAATTGATGAACACATGGAAAATTATCAAGCAAGATTCACTGTGAAAAACTGAGCTATGTTAATACTTGATGAAAATATGACAAATGTAGATGAAACTAGTAATTTCTTATGGAATTCAATTCTTAAAGCTAGAGAACAAGCTAAGAAACATGCATTCATCAATTTGTCTAAGAAGAGACAAAAGTCCAAAGGAAAAGGTATATATACTGATGATACTGCAGCTAAGAAGAAAAAGGACACTAGTATATCAGTTACAGAGGTTATTAATATTATTGAGAAAAAAGAAGATATAAATGTTTCATAGGATGCACCAGATCCCATAGAGATCCAACTAAAGAAGAAAACAGATGATGATGTACTCATTGAGGACATCACAAATGGTGATCTTGATGATAGGGATAATGATGAGGATGTAAACATTGCACCTGCAAATACTCAAGATGAAGCACAAGTCACTGAATGTGCATTTACATCACTACCGAGCGAGCTTCCTATTCTTGTTGAAGCTATAGAAATTCTTTCACAAGAGCAACTCGATGGCTTAGACCTTGAGAAACCTAAAGACATAAAATGGCAAAAAGGCACTGAGACACCTACAAAGATAAATAAGCCTAAAGGAATAGAGGCAACTAATACAAAAACAAAGGCACAAGATGAGCCTAAGGCAATCAAGGTGACCCCACCTGCCACCGCATTCAAGGCTCCCACTCATTCAACTGATACATAGATTACTGAGGAGCAAAAGAATGAAGATAGTTTGTCAATCGGGAAAGATACTCTGAAGGCAGAAGACAAAGCTCTTGTCACCATTGTCAAGAAGTGACCACTACTACTAGAGAATAAGAAGAATAAGAAAGGTAAAGGGCTAGTCACTCTAGATGAAGTCATTATGATACCCAAGTGTGACCTGAGAACACTTAGCCTTAAATAATTGAGAAAATATGGGGAGTTATGCACCAGGAAAGCAACATAGGAAAATTTGAAACAAGAGAGTAGGAGCAAGGAGATATTGAAAAATGTAAGACATATCTTACAACAGGTGGTACTAAAGGTACATATAGATGAAAACACACCGATCATGGACCAACTTGCCACTCTTACCAAAGGAATTAATGCCCTAGATGTGGATACTGACAAGTGAATAAAATAATAGGAAGACTCACAAATTCAAGACAAACTTGCAGAAAGAATCAGCCAAGAAGTTGTTAGAAATAGGGAATACTGAGAGGGGGAGTGAATCAGTATTCTAAAAACTTTATATTTTTCCCACTTATGGATATAATAGATTATCTTTAGACATGCATAACATAAGAAACTAAACAATAAAGAACTCATAACACATGATATGTTCTCGAGGAAATCCTGGCCAAGGGAAAACCCCGGTGGGGATGCTACCCACAAAGATCCACTAATAAAAAGTATCATGTTAAGGATGTTGACCCTATTAGGAGTCTATTACATATGTATAGTGTATCAGTCCTAGTTAAGGGACTATAGGCCTTGTTAGAAGCCTCAACCCTATTAGGAGTTGTAGATACAAAATCTGATTACAAGATGAGCCCACTGCCCAAATAAGTAATATACAATGTATATTGATTAAAAAAATGGATTAAGGTACATAACCTTATACTTCTTGCATCAATGTCTTCTTTGCTACTCTTACATTTGCATCATATCATGTCATCATCATATTACACCTCTTTTCATTCTTACAATTACAATTACATATATACAGCTTATTAAGGTTAATAACTTTACATGGTTGGCTTCCATATATCTTTATCTAAAGGTAAAAATCTAGGATGTCATCCCTTTATATTGTTAATTCATTATTTTGGTAAACAAAATAATCCCTTAACTCTTTACCAATTCTGTCTTCTTATTCTGACCTGTGGGCTTAACACTGTCTTCAATAAAACTTCCATAAATAAATCTATACATTCTGTACTAAGTTGCACACTGAGATGGATAATCAGTAGCCATCATAGGATCTATGTTCAAGTGTGCAAGCACTGAACTTTCTCTAGTCAACGTCGCAAACCAAAACTATATCTTGGTACACTATGAAAACACTATCTCACACTTAGACAAATTTGCATTGCGATCTGCCATACTTGCTCTCTGCATTGTGCACTCTTAATGTGGATCATATGTTTCCATAATGACAACATATATGTACTCACTTCATCCAAATTGCAAACAATCTCCCCCTTTGTCATTGGTGGCAACATATGAGAAAATTGGCTAAGTGTACAAGTCAAAATCTCAAAATGTATAACAAAATTCTGGCCATAGTATAGAATATGTATACTATCCTTATAACTCCTCAAAATATACTTTCTAAGACAAAACTTCATACAATACTCCCCCTAAGAGTATCAATCCTCATATACATAACAATTTTCTGCTCTACTACAATCACTCCCCCTTTGACAACAATGACAAAATAAAGTAGCGAGGATTACAAAATTGTAACCCCCAAAAAAATTATACCTCCATTTACTTATTGCAAATCTAGTAGGCTTGCAACACAATCTCCAAAATTTACATTCATGGCTTCAAACTCTTTCTCCCATGACTTTCTGATAGAATCTGCCACATTCAGAAGTGTGCTTAATCCATAAGCTGCTATTTGACAAGCTTGAAGGTTCTCAAAATTAAATTTCTAAAATGATGTCTTAGCAATAAGACATTCTTCTAAATGTTCCTCAATAATGCTCAACTTCATAGATGTATGCTCTCTCAAAAGTTCAAATCTTCTCAATTTCCAGTTCTTTTCATCTTGCAATGATCTTATTTCATCATAGCACTTCCTAAATTTCTTCTCAACATCACTTACTTTTACATTGGGTCCAGAAAGAAGATTAGATTCATTCTGAATCTCAGCTTCCTTCACCTTGATTTTCTACTCCTTTGCTGCTGTCAAAATCTTAGGTTTTGTACACTGTATGTACAAAGCTTTTCTAGTCTCCAAATGTTTCCTCAAGTTCTTGAATCAAACATTAAGACTCATAATATCATTTCTGATATTCTGACTTATACTTAAAAGCATTTTAGTTCATAAGCTACTTCAGCTCTTACTTTAGCAATGTCTGATAAGTTGGTAAACTCATCATCAAAAGTACTTACTCATCATCAAAAGTACTTAGTACCTTTTTGGCTCTCTGCAAAGGATCTACTTCTAAAATATGTGTAGTTATAATACTTTGCAACTTCTCTATCAGTTCCTTCAGACTTCCTTCTAGATTCTTTACTTTCTTATTCTTTCCAATAATCTTATTCAAAGAACTAATTAGCTCTAGCTGATCATCATCATCAACTTCTTTACCTAGGTCTTCAAACAAAGTTCCAATTTCTTTCTTCTTTGCCTCAGGAGTGGGTGCATGAATTTCTATCTTTTTAGGTTCATCACTCACCAATTCAGTCTGCACTGCTTCTTCAGTCCTATTTGGTTCATCAAGAGCTGAATTATCAGCAATGTTATCTAAATTCTTAAATACATTATCTTTGATGTCCAAGGTCACCTTAGTACCTTCAATGTCCATTGTATCATCTTCAATGTTAACATTTGAAGGAGAGGGAATATCCTCTTGTTCAGCATCAACTGCATGTCTTGCTGCAACTAAAGTTTCTCCAACAATTTTTGTCATTACTTTAATTACTGCTTCCTCTATTTCTATTCTCACTTGCTCATATTCTCCTACCATGATCTAAATGGTTCTCCTCTTAGTCCTCAAAAGAGTGCCAAGGGGCTTCAAAATCTATTCAAGATGCTCATCATCTTTCACAACACATAGTTTCGTCACCATATTTTCTCTTATAGTTTTATCTTCTTCTTGTGCTCTCATTCTCCTATTAACAAGCTTCATGAATCGGTCATCAAGAATCTTGCCTTGAATAGTATCAAACTTCTTGTTAGCCAGAATCATGTACTTAACAATAGAATTTTCAAGATTCAATCTCTCAGAATAGTCATAAAGATCATAGTACTTATTCATCTTAGTAAAGTCTCCATCTTGTATGATTTCTTCATTCATTCTCTCAATTCAGGGTTTCCATGCTTTCTTCTTCACAGTGGTGTCATCTTCTTTAATTACTACAATTTTCCTAGGGACTGGTGGCAACAAAACTTTCTACCTCTTACCAGGTCCTGTAGCACTTTCTTTCTTTCTCTTTCTTGGTGTTACTTGTTCCTTTTCTAGTTCTTCTACTTTCACTATAACTGGTGTAGGCTCTCTCTGTACTGCACTGGATAAAGGTGGTACACTCAAGACTTCTCCCTATCCAACATCTCTCAATGTTGCTACTATCTATTTAGCTACCAAAAATTCTCTTTCTATCATCCCCGTGTCTTTCAATATTCTCTTTATGGTACTATCAACTCTTTTCTTAGACTGTTTCTCTTCAATTTTAGCTTTAACAAAATTAAAGTTGTCTTCATCAGTTCCAAATCTCTTGCACTAGGTGTCCAACTTACTCTTAAGTAACTTGCCAACATATCCTTCTATCTCTGCCTTAGATATCTCATAGCTAAGAGGGTCTATGAATTCAATTCTAGGTTCCACTACTTCAATATAGGTAAATTCAGTGTCAAAAATGAAACATATATCATCTTTATATTTCTCCACAACAGATTATGGAATCCTTGATCTGTTAGATACCAATCTCTAAAATGTCTTCAATACCAATATAGCACTTTCATTCACATTATCAATAACATGTCTCAAATACACTTTATTGATTCTTTCCATAGTGTTTTGTCCATTATTCCAATCATCTATGACTGTGTAAGGAAATCTCCTTAATAGGTGGAAAAACATATAAGTGATCAAAGAAGAAAATCTAAATTGTGCATACTTGGTCTTCTTAATCTTCTCCAAGTTTTGAAATAATTGAATTCTTAGGATTTCACACATATCTACTGGTACCTTGTCAACACACATCAAATATGCTATATGTACCATACCAGCTACCATATCATCTTCTCTAGAATTTGCACAAAACTTAGTGGTTAGGATTTTGCACAAATATCTTACATCATCATGCTTGATTTTACTGATTACAATTCCTCTACCATTATAGGATGAACCTGTGTTATCAATAACTATTTTCCTCATATTCTTCTCATTTAAGGGAATAGCACCAGATTTGGATAATCCAGTTATATCATGAATCAAATTAGTAGTAATGTCTATTACTCTATCCTCTA
Source organism: Chamaecyparis obtusa (assembly GCA_027943335.1). Classification (NCBI taxonomy): domain Eukaryota; kingdom Viridiplantae; phylum Streptophyta; class Pinopsida; order Cupressales; family Cupressaceae; genus Chamaecyparis; species Chamaecyparis obtusa. The sequence goes on from BSBK01011724.1 coordinate 63,738, forward strand.
GCCAAAATTTCCCATTATGAATCCTACTCAAAGTGATCTTAGTGCATTCTTCATCATCAAACTCATATTTCAATGAATACCTAACAATCTCATTATCTTTCAAATGTTCATATCCTTGCTTCAAAGACATATCTTGATTGTAAATCTTTTGATACTCACTGGTAAAGTCACTGTCACTTAGGGTTTCAATCTTACATCCAAGATAACTTCTTACATTTTTCAAATGCAAAACTCTATCTGCTACGGATGATAGTGCTAACTTAGGATCATCTTCAAAGGGTTCTACTGGTTCTTTCTTCAATCTAGGTCTATTCTTATCTCTGGCATTGTGAATTAAGGATCCATCCATGATTGCTTCTAATCTCTTATACCAATTCAAAGATTTATCAAGATAAATACCTCAAATTCATGATTTTAGGGCTTCCACAAATTTGGCACTTCAATCCTTCACCAAATCACTCTAAAATGCTTCCAATCACTACTTTATGCTCTTTCAAACACTTCAATTCACTTAGATAGACAAATAAATTTGATCATAACCTTTTATCACTTGAATCTAACTTAGGTCTGACATCGCATTCAATTCTTTCACTGCTTGATTCCAAAAAGTTGTTTCTGTTAACCTGCAATACTTAAAACTTCTTGCAATCTCACAAAACATAACATTTTATTTTTGCACTCTTAAACATAGCATTAGTACATCGTAAACTACCTTACATTAACTGTGCAAGACTTAATGCATCATAAATCTACTTCTATACTAATTCTAAGTTCCTAAACTCTTACAATTTACATAATTTAAGTGCTTAAAGATAGGTCAGGTAAGGATTCATTCTTACCACTTAATACTTCACCTGTCTGATTACCTTGCATGTTGATTATGCCTTCTTGATCTATTCCTTTAACATACTTCACTTCATCTATATTGCTACAACAATCTTTCTGTCTATTACTTCTATCTTCATTCCTTCTTGCATTGTTTCTAGTGTTAGGGTTCAGATGATAAGTTCCATTGTTCATTCTACAAACCTTGTTGTATGTTCAATCCTGTTGCATATCTGACAAACAATTCCATTGTTCCCATATCTCTATCCTTGCTGATTAATCTATGACTTGCAATTTATAGCAATGTGTCCAACTTTGTTGCATCTATAACACACTACATTTCTTCTATTCATGTCTTCAGTAGGTCTCTTATCTTCATTGTTAGTATTCCTAAACATTCTATTACCATAATTATTTTCAATGAATTTAGGTCTTCTACATTCAATAGCTCTATGTCCAAAACCATGACAATTATAACAATAACCATTAAGAGGTTTAAACTGTTTACCTATGCAATCTCTTTTCATATGACCAATAGTATTAAAAGAAAAACATCTACCTTTGAATTCTCTTTGCTTACCTTTGGGTGATTCCTCTTGCTTTGGTGATTCTTCTTCTTTAGGTGCATCTTCAGATTTTTTGATCTCATCACGCTTCTTCTCATCTATGCTTTTAGATGTCTTTAGATCTGGTTTCTTGCTTTCATCATTTGTTCTAAATATATTAAATCCAAGTCTAGTCTTAACATAGGATGGTTTCCCAAAAGAAACTTGTTCATCTATCTTCTCACTATTTGAATATAGCCTTTCAAGTTGTTGTTTGGATTGAGTCAGTTCACCTTGCACAATCTTATTGTACTTCTCAAGTTTTGCATACTGCACATTTACTTTTTCAAATAATGATGTCACTTTTTCAAGTTCAGATTTCAGTTCTTCATTTTCAATCTTTAGACTTTCATTCTCAGATTTCAAATTTACTTCATTTTTTCTATTTCCATCTTTCAAACTAAGCTTCAAATTTACTATCTTCAATTCATGCTTAAGGATCTTATTTTCATTTTCCAAGTTGTTATCACAATCTTCAATAAGAATTTCAAGTTCCTTTTCAGATCTCAGATCTTCTATCTTCTTTTTCAATTTCTCAATAAGGTTCTTTGCATCATCATATTTCCTTTTCAGAGTGTTTCTTTCATCAATACACATATCAATCTACTCAAGAGCTTCATCAAGATTCTTCTGTAGTTGATCCATATCCATAGAGATCTTACTTAAGCTGCTAGGCTTTCCTTGAATGATTCTTTTCCGAGTAACTATGCTCTGATACCAATTGTTAGAAATAGGGAATACTGAGAGGGGGGGGGGGGGGGTGGTGAATCAATATTCTACAAACTTTATCTTTTTCCCACTTATGGATATAATAGATTATCATTATACATGCATAACATAAGAAACTAAACAATATGCATAATAATAAAGAACTCATAACACATGATATGTTCTCAAGGAAATCCTGGCCAAGGGAAAACCCCGATGGGGATGGTACCCACAAAGATCCACTAATCAAAAGTATCATGTTAAGGATGTTGACCCTATTAGAAGTCTATTACATATGTATAGTGTATCAGTCCTGGTTAAGGGACTATAGGCCTTGTTAGAAGCCTCAACCCTATTAGGAGTTGTAGATACAAAATCTGATTACAAGATGAGCCCACTGTCCAAACAAGTAATATACAATGTATACTGATTACAAAAATGGATTAAGGTACATAACCTTATACTACTTGCATCAATGTCTTCTTCACTGCTCTTACATTCACATCATATCATATCATCACCATATTACACCTCTTTTCATTCTTACAATTACAATTACATATATACAAATTATTAAGGCTAATAACTTTACATGGTCGGCTTCCATATATCTTTATCCAAAGGTAAACATATAGGATGTCATCCCTTTATATTGTTAAGTCATTATTTTGGTAAACAAAATAATCCCTTAACTCTTTGCCAATTATGTCTTCTTATTATGTCCTGTCGGCTTAACACTATCTTCGGTAAAACTGCCATAACTAATTTGGTACATTTTGTATTGACTTGCACTCTGAGATGGGTCATCAGTAGCCATCATAGAATAAATTTTCAAGTGCACAAGCACTGAAATTGCTCCATTCAATGTCACAAACCAAAACTATATCTTGGTACACTATGAAAACACTATCTCACACTTAGAAAAATTTGCATTGTGATCTTCCATACTTGCTCTCTAACCTGTGTGCTCTTAATATGGATCATATGTTTCCATAATGACAACATCTATGTACTCACTTCAACCAAATTTGCAACAAAAGTGGAAATACACAAGGTCAACTTAGCTGAGGTAATAACCGAGATCAAATCAATAACTCAGTTAATCTATCAATTCTTATTAAAGCTATGCACTGTGGAAACCTTCATTGCTAAGATCAGTGAAAAGATAAAAGGACTAGAAAATGAAATCAGAACCAGTGCAAATGGAGCTAGAATTGAGCCACAAGCTTTTTCAAAGCACATCCATAGAATTAAAGAACTCAGGTAGTTGATAGCAGATCTCAAGAAACAAGAAGAGAAGATCACTGATCAGGTCATTGAGTTGCAGATAGAACTCCTTCCATACCTGAAATTTTTTGAGAAGCACATTGTCAAGGTAGAGAAACTTGTTGCAACACCAGAAATTTCAGTGTTGGATAACATCTTTGACATGCATGCCCAAGTAAGTCTTGAGCACATTGCTCTCACCAAATTGAAAGAGGAATGGGAAAACCTCTTGGACTCGTTGAAGAAAACCCATCAGCACATTTTTGACAATCTGTAAGTATACAATTTTTGTATGTGGCATTCATATCAAAAAGGGGGAAATCAATGTATATGCCAAATGTGTACATAGATGCTAATTATACTACACATTACCGGGAGCATGCACCAAGGGGGAGGTATATAGAATGTATAGAAAATTTTGATAAGTATGTAAGTATATGGTGGAGATATAAATTTTGAGACATTAGGTCTATATACATTCAAGTTTTGATACTAATGCCAAAGGGGGAGATTATTATCTCTATTGAGCATTAAAGGTTGTCATTAGTATCAAAGGTTACTAAATATATTGGTCGGTTACCTATATTAAGTCAGTCAAAACCTATAAGAAAAACAAACTAGTCGGTTAAGTATATACATCAAGCATGAGTAAGTTTATCAAGCATCAGACACTAATAATGAGTGATAGTAAACACTGAAAATCAGAATAAACATCGATTAGTTTATACAGTGTTTACCGAGGATCACATGAAAATGGCATAGTCTAGTCAGGAATGGCACATTCTTCTATACAAATGGTTACAACAGATCATAAAACATTTTACCAAGATTGAAGATCATTTATTGTTGAGATATTCATTAAATGTGATGAAGATCTTATGTAATAGTTTGATCTAGGTCATTTTTGTACACTGTAGATCTTAGGGTTATGTCTAAGATTTGTAAACCTAATTTTGTAAGCGGCATAAAGAAATATGCTATATAATTATATGCTTGCATCATTTTTGGTGTGAACTGATGTATGATCAAAGAAGTAGTTGAAGCACTTGCCTAACTTCAATATTATTAGTTGACAGAGAAAAACAATATACAGAGGAAATCAGATTAAGCAGAATTAGAGTAGGCTTACTGAGCAGTTTAGAGTAGAGATTCATCAAAGTAAAGGTGACATTTTATTAAGACTTTATTTACCTCTATTAGATAATCAAGTTGTCATTAGCAGATAGTTTCACTTTGCTTTCTAGCAATTTAAATAGAGTTTTGGTTAAATCTCTTAACAGAGTAGACTTGACACTCTTTTGTAAATATCTTAACCAAGTGCACACTCAAGTAGTGTTGCTAAAATCCTATCACCAGGTATATCTAGTTGATCTAATATGTTACTCCTAATAGGGTAAGATCACTAGAAGTGATCAAAGCTTGTAGCCCTAACAGGCAAACCTTTTCTATCTATAGTAGTGAATAATTTGTTGGTGTCATCGCCACTGTAGTTTTTACCTTCTAACAAGGGTTTCTACATTACCAAAATACTTGTGTTATGGGACTATTATATTGTTGATTTCATGTTGTTTACTTTCACAAGTTGAATGAATAAGTAATACATGCATCAAATGCAAGGTATTTTTCAAGGTTACTATTGTTTACTATTATGGATCTGAAAGGTTTATGAGTAAAAGTTTTTGTGGGCACTTAATCACCCCTCCCCTCTTAGTACCCTATCTCTCCTAATTCCAATAGTGTCTTCTATTCCTATAGATTCTTAAACTTTACCTAGTGTTTCTAATGTTTCTATTCCTCCTATTTCTTCTATTGATTAAAAAATCATCAGTTTGGCTCAAACTGTGTCATCTTTACAACAACAACTTGCATCCTTGAGTCAAAACAAGTTTAGTATTCCTACATGTGACATGGGAATTCCTTTGTCCTAAGATATCATTTGTACTCCTATTCATTATCAAGTTGATAGGCCTCATCTTGAGAATTACAATGGAAAAGGAGACCATGTTCATCATGTTAAGACATTTCAAATCCTTTGTAGTGATTATGCTCATGACCATAGGATTTTAGCCAAGTTGTTTGCTAGAACTTTTCATGACAAGGTCTTACAATGGTACTGTTCCTTGCCTCCTTATTCTATTGACTCATTTCCAAAACTTGCCAATGGTTTTATTCAATAATTTCAAAATAACATTGGCCCACAAGTGTCTTTGACTGATTTTATGCATTGTAAACAAACTGCTAAGGAAAAATTATCTAAATTTAGTGGTAGATTTAAGCATTTACATGATCATATTTCCTATCCCATTCCTGATATTGATGTTCAACATATGTTTATTTCAAATTTGCAAAAGGATATTAGAGATAAGATTTTGCTTACTGAATTTACCTCTTTTCAACAACTTTGTGTAGCGCTTCATCATTATCAATTACAAGTGAGTCAATTTGAGAACAATACTCCAATGGCTCCTCTTCCAGTTCATAAAAGTGATTTTTCTCCTAATCCAATCAAATTTCAAAAAATTAACAATTATGTCAAGATAAACAAACAAGTGAATGCAATTGCTGATCAATTTGTTGTTGCATCTCACAATGTCACTTCTACATCCACTGCTTTTCGATTAAATCATACATTTTCTCCTATTTCTAAATCTTTAGATTCTATTATGAATAGGTTGTTAACTACTAATATGATTATTTTACTTCCTATTCGACCTCTTTTACCTACTACAATTGCATCTAAATCCTTTGATCCTAAAGCTTTTTGTCAATATCATCATCAGAATGGTCATGATACTGAGAAATGTTATTCTTTAAAACATAAGGTTCAAGACTTCATTGATTCTAATGCCTTATCTATTGATAATCTTGATGGTAGTGGGAAAAAATTTGGCTCTCCATCTAATCAAAATCTTCAAATCTATATGACTACTTTAACTGTGCATGATACTAATACCATTTCTCAACCATCTTCTATGGATATTGTATATGATTCAAAGATTGATGATGTTAATCATATTGTTAATCAAGTGGAGCATGTTGTTCAATCTGTATCTCCACCTCAACCTCAACCTCAAGTTCCATCTCAACCTCAACCAAAACCTAAGCCTAAATTGAAAACTCAGCCTAAACCTCAACAACAATCTAAGAATAAAAGACCTCAAGAACTATTGATTACCTTTGATGATTCTGAGACTATTAAAGCTCATGATGGTCCCCTTTACATTTATGCTAGGATTTATCAGATACCTACTCATGGTTGTCTTGTTGATCCTACATCCTTAGTCAATGTTATTACTGAAGAAAATCTTTTTATGAAAAATTTGCAATGTGATTCTTATGCTATATCTGATCTGTGGATTCAAACTTGTAATGGTTTTCTATATCCATCATTTTTTTCTATTAACTTTCCAGTTGAACTTCATGGTAAAATTGTGAACACTACTTTTGTTGTTGTTCCTACTTTTGATCAGTTTTAAGTTAAGCTTGGTTTTCCATGGTTAAATGCTATGCATGTTGTTACTTCACCTATTCATAAATTTCTTAAATTTGTTCATGATGAATAAGTGAAGATGATAAATCATAGTTTATATCAACCTTCTAGGCCCAAAGATTGTGCTACTCTTGACTTCTTTTGGCCTTCATTACCTAATTCATGTCCTTCTCGACTTGATAATATTTTTCGTTCATATCAAGCCTATAAACACTGTAAGATTATCGAGTTAAGTGTACCTCTGATGGATCTTAATTGTGGTCTTTTGACTACACCTTTCATTCCTCCTTTATCTATAGATTCTAGTTTTGTTAATCAAGCTCCTAGTGTTGCTTGTCAGTCTACTAAGAATCCTTCTATAGAACCTGTGAAGGATCCTATAATTGTTCCTCCTAGTTCTCAACATATTTCAAGTAAAGAAAAACATAATTAGTCTGCTAATCTATGCCATAAAAAGCATTGTGCTCATGCTAAGGCTTGTAATTCTATTATTCTAAATTATTTACCTTCTTTTGATCAATCTATACATGATGTGTTAGAAGAAGTTAATGCTAAAGATGTTAAAATGCATGATTATGATGATTCTATTCATATCTTAGATCCTATTTTGATTAATCTAGATGAAGAAGATATGCTTGATGATGTTAATAATGAATATGAGACTATTGACATTGACATTGATTTACCTAATATTCTTTCATCATAATTAACCATTACACCCAGTATCGAACATTGTGATTCTCAAGAGGATCCTTGTTTGGAACTGGCTATCATTCCTACTATGTTGGATATAGTCCCTCTTGTGATTTTCCTACCTTACCTAAATGATATAGAATGAGATGGGGAGAGTAGGTGACATGCTTGATCGACTTGTCCTTTATGGTAGCTTTGTTGTCCATTTTCCTATCGTATTATGGTTCTCTCATGATGTATTTGCTAAATGTTGTTAGATTCTTTTATACGACCCTTGTTCCTCTATTGGTGCAAGGTGATAAAGGATTTGAACCTGTAGTACAATTCCTCTATATGTATCTCTATTATTCCATATGTTTTTTCATGTTATGTTGTACCTCTGCTAATTTTTATAAATGTGTCCTTGTGTAATCTTCTTGGATCCATGACTTGGTAGCATTGATTCTTTTTGGTCCCTAGGTCATGGTCTGAAAAGATTCTTCTTTGTATATCTTATGTGATCTTTCCTCCTTTGTGATTGTAGTTCTACTTTCTTATGGGAATGATGTCAATTAATTTGCAATCATATCATATATATATTATCTTATGATCATAGTGACCCCATGGCAGGTAGATCCCTTATGTGTTCTCTGTATGTTTATGTCGTATTTCCCTTGATTTGACTTTGTCTAGGGGCATCTCATAGTGGAAACGTAATTAGTGGAGTTGTTTATGTTTATGTTAAAGCCATTGCTCCTGTTAAAGTGTTAGCAATGACTTTAACATGGGGGCATACGCTCTGCTCATCTATTACACACACATATTATTTTTCAACATACTTTTATCCCTTTTTGGATTAGTAACTAATCCATAAAGCATGGATTTATATTTTAGGATCTCTTGATCCCTCCAGTTTCAAATTTTGATCCCTTAAGGTCGAAGGTGTCCTTAAGACTGGATCTCTTTTTCTTTTGGTTTTACTCTTATGGAATAGAATATTCCTGAGGTTGAGTCCTTGATGGCTTGACTAGTGAGTAGCCACATTCACTAGGTGGTTCAATTCCATCTTTCCAGTTGTGTTGTGTCCTTGTGTGGTTCGCAACGGGACATAAGTTCTCATTGGGTGAGATAATCACACACACACTCTCTCTCTCTCTCTAGAGATGTCTCTCTTATTTTAATCTTGGAGTTGATGAAGACTTGAGGCCCTGGGGGCTTGAGGATCTCTTTGTCCCTTTGATTTTAGTAAGATTATCTTTTCATTTTGATCTCCGTTACCAAGAGTTTTCATCGAGTCCATACTCTTGCTAAAGTGGGGGCTTAATGTATTATCTTAAAATGGAAGAACTTTCATGATAAGAGCATTTAGCCCTCTAAGTAAGTGGTATAGGGTCATGTCAAGCACTTTGATTGGGTCTTTGCATGGATATGGTAGTTTCCCCCTTGTTATGCTTCTCTCCGCATGTTTCCAATATCTTTTCTGGCAACTTTCTCTGAGAATCTGGAGATCTTGACTTCTTGGGTCAAGGATGACCTAGAGGGTAAAGGATGACCTCGACCCTGACCTAGGTCAGGGACAACCTCACCTCTGAACTAGGTCAGAGTCTACCTCATCCCTATCTAAATTTCAAATTCTGGGAGTTACATAATGTCAGGTTTCATAAAGTTTATTTTCCCGCTTCCGGGTTGGCTGTTTCAGATTTCAGAATGGTAAACTCTTAAATTGCATTTAATTTAGGTCCATTTCTAAGGGTTAAGGTTAATTTGGATTTAATTCTCCAATGTTGGCCTCTCTAGAAGTTTGTGCCCTAGATCACTATAAAAGGAAGCCTTCCTCTCTCATTTTCTGCATCCATTATCAAGTTTTGCAAGCCACCTTGCATGATCAATACATCTAGCTCTCAAGTGCCATCAATTAGCAAGCAAGAAGGAGAAGGAAAGAAAGAAAACATTCATCCTCAAGCATTCAAGCATTCATCATGGAGATCCATTGTTAGCTATTGAAGGATTCAATCTCTTTGGAGTCACTTTGAAGATTTCCCCATCCCCATTCATCCAAGCCTCTTCCTGTGCAAAGATAAATTCAAGATTGATGTTGAAGATCTAATGCCATTGATTTGAGACATCCTACATACATTTAAACATTCATTTGGAGCATCCCTACTTGTGGATTCAAGGATTTGAATCCTCGATAAGGACTTCAACATAAGCAAGGTGAATAGCTCCATTTACTTTGTTTATGCATATTGCAATTTCAATTCAATTTCAAGGTTAATTCCTAAATTGGGGTTTGACCAAGGTAAACCCCCCATCCAAACAACAAAAACCATTTTTCTTGCAAATACAGGTACAAGACAATGAATTGAAGTATAGATCTGGATACCCTTTTTGGTGAAGTTTCAGGATCTGCGAACAAAATTTTTGTCAGAATATTTTCAAGTCAGGGACAACCTTCAATGGGCGGTAGGATTATTCCTCGAGTTAAGACCTTGTGCCACTATCTAAGCCAAAGATGACCTGACCTTAGAAGGACACATTTTTTTTGGGTTTTCTCTATCTCGACATTTCCAATCTAGAACAGGTTGCAGAATTTCTCAAAACTGTGCATAGACATCAAAAATTAATATTTTCCTAATTTTTCCTATTTACAGCTTAGTATTTACCTTCTATTCATTTAAGCTTTCAAGTACATACTTTCTATAATAGATTATAGGATTTCCTCCTTTCTTGATATTCTCCATTGTTTGATTCATTTCTGCATTGATCACCTCTTTCTGATTAATCCATTTGGATCTTTCCTTTTAGGAATTTGGATTAAGGATAGGTCCTATATCCCCCTTCCATCTATACATCATACACATATTACCTTATTCATTTTTCTAAATAACAACTTCACCTTATTCAGGTATAAAACCTGCATTACTAGATCCTCCTTTTTCCTTCATGCACACTACACTTTGCTCCACATACTTGGTGACATCTCTAAGAAACTTGGGCCAATGATAGAATATTTGCACAAGATCTATGGTTTCATTCACCCCAAAATGACCACTTAAACTACAATTATGCTTCTCCTGTATGAGGTTTTCCATCATGGATCCCATGGGAGCACATAAGTGATTTACCCTAAACAACAAACCACTCTGCAAAGTAAAATTAGAAAACTTACTATGAAAATGATTCTTAAAATTAGAGCATACCTTGTTGGCTTCACCAAAGTCTTCATCATCCTTATAGAGGTCTTTGAAACTCTCTGTTCCAATGCTACTTAGTTGTACCTCTTGGATGGTTAGTAGCCTCTTACTTAGTGCATCTGCAACCTTATTCACCTGCCCCTTTTTGTGTTTGACTGTGAAAGTAAATGCTTGCAGGTAGTCCATCCACTTTAGGTGTCTATTAATAAAATTCTCTTGTTTGTTTATGTGGCTAAGGGCTTGGTTGTTAGTAAACACAACAAACTCTTTTGGCAATAGGTAATGTCTCCACTTTCTCAAATATTGTACCAAAGCGTATAGCCCCAAATCATAAGAAGAGTATTTCTTCTTAGCTTCATTTAGTTTCTCACTAAAGAAGGCTATTTCTCTACCTTCTTGGCCTAACACACCCCATACTACAAATCCACTAGCATAACACTCTAAGGTGAACAAATTGTCAAAGCTACGCAGCCTAAGGATAGGTTGTGTTTCTCCTTGTTCCTTCAATCTTTTAAATTCTTGATCTACTACAGGAGTCCATTTGAACTTGGTCTTGAGACCACCTTTAATGGTATCCACCATTGGTGCAAAAATACCACTAAAATACCTTATAAACTTCTTGTAAAATTGAGCTAACCCATGAAAGCTGCTTTCCTTTGTTGCTGTGGTTTGTGTAGGCCAGCTCAAGATAGCTTCCACCTTACTTGGATCCATTTTTAGTGATCCATGGGATACTAAAAACCCCAAGAAAACAAGCTCTTGTTTGAAGAATTCACACTTTTTAAGATTAATGGATAGCTTCTCCTCTTACAATATTTTTAGGACCATATCTACATGCTTCAAGTGTTCTTCTATTGTTCTACTAAATATGAGTATATCATCTAGATACACTACCACAAATATGTTGGAGATTTTCCAGCAAGCCAGTGCTGACTATATGTTTGTCATTGATGAAAACATATGGTAAGTACCATGTGTAGAAGACCTATGGAGTAAGCCTTTAGTATATGTAGCATGGACATGTTATCAGCATGATATCATGGACATTGAGGTTAATTGTTAGTATAGACAGTTATGTAGTAGCTTGTGTCAGCAGTGTTCTTGACAGAGTTACAGGTAGTGTTCCATGAGTGATTATTTGTACAGTTATAATGGAACCTTGCATGTTTAGATATGTGATTAAGACATGTTAGTAATTTTTCATTCATGGATGCAAAGCTTGATGTGCAGTAGAAGTGAAGTTATGTAGTCGCTACTCACCAGTTGTAGTTTCCTGTATTTATCTTGAAGAACCGATAAAGATTATATTGGTACAAGAGTTTCCCCTATCATTTCGATATGCATAGTTGGATCAGTGATTAGAGAAGACTTAATAATGTTTTGTTAAGAGTGCATGATGTAATTTAGCTTGAGGAGAAATTATCAATTAATTTGGTAGAGTCGACACTATGTAGCGTGTGTCTACATTTATTGATTTAGACAGGTCCCAGTTTGTGTTGTGTGCTTAGTAGAGCTGACTGAGATGTTATTGGAGAATGTTATTGTTTCTCTAATATGATTTCAAGGTGGGTCTAATAGGCCAACTTGGTTATATCATTTAGAGGAAAGATACTTATAGCCGGTCATTTGTGATTGCTAGAGGTGTGGAATATAGATAAAAGATTAAGTGCATAGTAGAGAGTGAAAAGTATTGTGCCATCAAGAAGAGGTCTATGTGACAAATAAGATAGAGTGTGCTAGTCATTGAAATTGATCAAGAAAATAGGTCCACCTCGTAGCTCACCAAGATCTAGATATAGTGTATATATGTTATTCAAAAGGTTGCAGCCTTCACCCCTTTGAGTAGTGAGCTCTCAGATAGTGCATCCTCACACCTAACATGGTCAATCATAAAAGAATCCTAATAGGGTCTGACCTTTAACCAGGTCACTATACTTATTGCATTGTAAAGATCAACTCCTAACAGGGTTGTAAGATCTTCTAACAAGGATCGTTATACACTAGTGTAGTTTATTAGTTTGTGTTAATTCTCACTGAGGTTTTTACCTATTTGGGTTTCCCCATAACAAAAATATTGGTGTTGTGCCCAAGTGTTCTTTTATTTTTTTTATTCTTAAAGTTTAAGTATACTTAATTGGATAAAGAGTTGAAACTTGGAGATAACTGATTCACCCACCCCCCCCCCCCCTTCTCAGTTATCTCTTGGGACTATTCCTAAAAATTGGTATCAGAGCCAAGTGCCTTGGAGAGAAAGTTTAACAACTTGAGGTTGATCAGATGGTATTCTTTAGAAAAGACAATCCTAATTTATATGGAGAGAACTATCTTGATTTGAAGAACAAAATGGTGACACATTTGCAGTGCATTTCTTTTGAAGTTTTTGAAGTAACTATCAAAGAAGTTAAGATCCCCTCTCTCACAAATCTTGCAATGGATGATGCTACTAGGAAAAAAAAAGGATTTTTTCCATTAGGATTTTTTCCCTTGTCAATGCCTTATCTGATAGTGAGTTTTCAGAGATGAATAAAGTAGACACAACTTACAAGATATGGAAATACCTAGAAGACATGTTTGAAGGAGATATACAAGAAAAGAATGTTTGCAAAATGACATGGAAGAAAGGATACAATGCATTAGAGATGCTACCTAAAGAAGACATTAGAGCTTAAAACCTAAGGATTAATGAAGTAGTTGCTAGAATTAGGAACAATGGTGGAGAGATCTCAGAGGAAGACATTATGGATAAGTTGATGACTACTCTTACAAAAAAGTATGAAAACAAGATCAAAATCCTTGATGAGACCATGTAGCTTACAAAAAATTTCAAGAGACCTTGATCAACAAAAATTCATCTTTTGAGATTTCAAGATTGAAGACAGAGCCTAAAAGTGAAACAGCCTTCAAAGCATTAGCCCATGGTAAGAAATCCTTAAACACTTCTAGTAATTTTGATGATGGACATGAAGATAAAGAGATAGATGATATTATTTATATGATTGATATGAAAGAAAGGAAAGGAAAAGGAAAGTATGAAGTTCAATTACCATTCAAATGTTTCTCATGTAATAAGATTGGTCACTTTGCATCTAAGTGTCCTATAAGAGTTAAGAAAATCAGAACTAACTACAAGCTTAAGTATACAAAAGAATGTTACTATGCTGGTGATGGAGTTTCTGATGATGATTCAGTTGAAGATGAAATTGTATTTATTTATTTAATGGAGAAGATGTATGATGAGATGGATCGTGAAGATGAGAAAAAGGAACAAGAGCTAGCATTGATTTCACAAGTAGACATAAGAATAGATTGGATTATAGATAGTGGTTGTTCACATCACATGATAGGTGATAAGGATATATTTTTTCATCTGGAAAAAGACAAAGGTGGCATGGTTAGATTTGGAGATAACACTCCAAAACCTATTATAGGTAGAGGAACTATCACATTGGATGGAAAGAACAATATTGATGATGTTCTTTATGTAGATGGTTTGCAACATAACCTTCTCAACGTTGGGTAGTTTCTTGAAAAATATTATCACTTGGAGTCCAAAAACAACATGTGAATCATTAACAAAAGGGTTCATCTAATGATTGCATCAGGTTCAAAGATTAAATGTAATGTTCTTCAGCTTAATTCAAAAGCAAGTTGTTCTATTGCTAAAGTAGATGACAACTAGTTATGGCATAAAAGATTATGTCACATCAATTTTGATAACATAGTAAATATAATCAATATAAATGCAGTAAGAGATCTACCTAGCATAGAAAATCTAGTTGATACTATTTATAGGGAATGTGTGATGGGAAAGAATGTGAGGAATTCATTCAAAAGAAAGCATAATTCAATAGAGAACAAGTTGGATCTAATGCATACAGATCTATGTGGACCAGATCAAACAAGATCATACTATGGTGAAAGGTATTTCATTCTATTTGTTGATGGTTATTATAGAATGATGTGGGTTTCATTCTTGAAAGATAAGTCATAAGAATTTGAGAAGTTAAAAATATTCAATGCTAAGGTTGAGAATGAATATGGACTAAAGATAAAGTGTCTAAGATCAGATAGAGGAGGAGAATTCACCTTTGACAGATTCTATGAGTACTATGAAGAACATGACATAAAGAGACAGTTGAGTACACCTAGAACCCCTCAGAAGAATGGGATTGTAGAGAGAAGGAATATGATCATCCTTGATATGACGCACACCGTCATGATTGAAGGAAAAGTTCCACACACCTATTGGAGAGATGCAGTTAATACAAAAGTCTATACCATCAATAGAATACAATTAAGGCCTGGCATGGACAAGACACCTTATGAGCTATGGTTTGGTAATGTTCACACACTGAAAAACTTCATAATCTTTGGAAGCAAGTACTACATCAAAAAGGATGAAGCAATATGCAAGTTTGATGCAACAAGTGATGAAGGTATTTTCCTTGGTTACTCTACTAAAAGAAAAGCTTATAGATGTTTTAATTTGAGATTTAAGAAGATCGTTGAAAGTGCTCATGTTAAGATTGATGTAAATTTTATGGTTCAAGAAAGATATCATGATTATGCACCTATGGTTGAAGAAGAACCCATACCTTCCACTAGTAAGACAACTATTGAAGAGATGTTTGACAACATTGATGTATTATTCAATGACCCTAAAATGAGTGAAGAAGAAACTTAGAAGGAAAATGAAACAATATCACACAAAGTTCCTAAGTTTACATCTAGATATCACTCTAAGGATGACATCATTGGATATTAGAGCAACAAAGTCACACCAAGATCAAAAGAAAAGAGTTCAACAAGCAATGAAGTGATATGTTTATTATCTTAGATTGAACCTGTAAGTGTTGAAGATGCATGTAATTATTCAGATTGGCATGATGCTATGAAAGAAGAACTAGATTAGATTATTAAGAATGATACTTGGGAACTAATCTCAAGACCTGGTGATAACAATGTGATTGGAACAAAATGGATATTCAAGAAAAAGATGAATGAAGATGGTATAGCAGTAGGGAATAAAGAAAGGTTAGTATGTAAGGGATATGTGCAAAGAGAAGGTATTGACTATTTAGACACATTTGCACCTGTGAGCATATTAGAATCCATTAAGTTGTTTCTAGCTTATGCGACATTCAAAAACATCAAAGTTTATCAGATGCATGTTAAGTCAACATTCTTGAATGGAGAACTAAAGGAAGAAGTATACATTGAGTAGCCAAAGGATTCACCTTATGAGACAAGCCTGATATGGTATGTAGATTGGAGAAAGACCTCTATGGACTTAAGCAAGCCCCTAGAGCTTGGTATGAGAGACTTGATGGATATCTAACAAAAAATGGATTCAAGAAAGGATCAACAGATTGTAATCTATTTATAAAAGAGACATATGAAGCTTTACTACTTGTAGCTATATTTTTTGATGACATTATCTTTGGGGGTAATGACAAACTTAGTGTAGAATTTACTAAAGAGATGCAGAGAAAGTTTGAGATGAGCATGATTGGACCAATCAGATACTTTTTTGGATTAAATGTGTAGCAGATAGAGAAAGGTATTTTTATTAATCAGTCTAAATATGTGAAAGAGATATTGAAGAAGTTCAAGACAGATGATTGCAAACCAATGGGAACTCCCATGATAACAAGATGCAAGCTTACAAAAGAAGATGATTCTCTAGTAGTAGATATAGAATTTTACAAGTCTATGATTGGTAAACTCATATATCTTACTCAAAATAGACCTAACATTTCCAATGTAGTTGGAATTATTGGAAGATTTGCAACAGAGCCTAAACAAAGTCACCTCATGGTAGTAAAGAGAATATTCAAATATTTACAGGGCACTATAGATTATTGTCTATGGTATCCTAATTCATAGAATGTTGAGCTTCATGTATATACAGATGCAAATTGGGCAAGATGCATGGATGATAGAAAGAGTACATCAGGAGGAGTAGTATTTCTTGGTGATAGACTAGTCACTTGGACAAGAAAGAAGTAGAATTGTATTTCTCAGTCAACAACAAAAGCACTGCATGTTGCAACAGCTTTGAATTATTCTAAAATTATTTGGATCAAGAAGATGATAAAGGATTTTTGAATTCAGATTGATTATCCTATTGTTATTCATTGTGATAACACTAGCACTATCAACATGTCAAAAAAACTTGTGATGCATGCAAAGAGAAAACACATAGATATTAAGTATCACTTCCTAAGAGAGAAAGTGGAAGAGAAAGAAGTTAAATTAGATAATGCGAGTACAAAGGAACAACTAGAAGATGTATTCACAAAGCCTTTACTGAAGAATACTTTTGAGTATCTCAGGGAGAAGCTAGGAGTAATTCCCTTCCCTGATTTTGATTAGAGAAAGTGGAGAGAGCATCAATCCTTAGTGACTGATGGATGGTTGACTACTCTACTTCTGGAGTAGTACTGGTGATTAAATGGTTGGCACCTTTTCCATTGATGTCAAAGGGGGAGTAGTATATAGTCATGAAAAATAGTATTAAAGGGGGAGTACATACATGATTAAGGAGTAATATATAGCAGCAAGAGGGAGTAGTATTCAATCATGGAAGCAGTTCAGTTGAAGAAATGGAGAATATTGAAGAATATTGCACCAGATGAAGGATTCATCCTTGGGGGAGTTTTTAAGAGGAAATGGAGAATGTTATAAAAGAATTGTTCATTTTGATTGGGGGTGTTTTTCATTCCATATGTTTCCATTAATGCCAAAGGGGGAGGTTGTTGGAGATTTGCCAACAAGCCAGTGTTGACTATATGTTTGTCATTGATGAAAACATATGGTAAGTAGCATGTGTGCAAGACTTATGTAGCAAGTATTTAGTATATGTAGCATGGAAATTTTATTAGCATGATATCATGGATGTAGAGGTTAATTGTTAGTATAGACAGTTATGTAGCAGCTTGTGTTAGCAGTGTTCTTAACAGAGTTACAAGCATTGTTCTGAGTGATTGTCTGTACAGTTATCATGGAACCTTGTGCATTTGGATATGTGATTAAGACATGTTAGTAATGTTTCATTCATGGAAGAAAAGTTTAATGTGTAGTAGAAGTGAAGTTATGCAGTTGCTACTCACTAGTTGCAGTTTCTTATATTTATCTTGAAGAGCTGATAGAGATTATATTGGTAAAAGAGTTGTGCCTATCATTTTGGTATGCATGTTTGGATTAGTGATTGGAGAAGAGATAAGAATTTTTGGTTTAGAGCATATGATGTAATTCATCTTGAGGATAAAGTATCTATTAATTTGGTAGAGCCAACACTGTGTAGCATGTGTCTACACTTATTGATCTAGACAGGTCTTAGTTTGTGTTGCATGTGTAGTAGAGCCAACTGAGATGTTATTGGAGAATGTTATTGTTTCTCTAATATGATCTCAAGGTGGTTCTAATAGGCCAACTTGATTATATCATTTAGAGGAAAGATACTTATAGCCAATCATTTGTGATCACTAGAGGTGTGGCATACAAATAAAATATTAAGTGCAGAGAAGAGAGTGTGAAGTATTGTGCCATCAAGAAGAGGTCTATGTGATAGAGAAGATAGAGTGTTCTATTCATTGGAACTAATAAAGATAGGAGGTCTACCTCAAATTTCACCAAGATCTAGATAGTGTATATCTGTTATTCAAAAGGTTGCAACCTTCACCCTTTTGAGCATTGAGCTCTCGGACAGTGCATCCTCACCCCTAACAAGGTCAATCATAAAAGACTCCTAACAGGGTCTAACCTTTAACCAAGTCACTGTACTTATTATGTTGTAAAGATCAACTCCTAATAAGGTTGTAAGATCTTCTAACAAGGATCGTTATACACTAGTGCAGTTTATTAGTGGGTGTTAATTACCACCAGGGTTTTTACCTATTTGGGTTTCCCCGTAACCAAAATATTGGTGTTGTGTTCAAGTGTGCTTTCATTGTGTTTATGTTTAATGCTTAAGTATATTTAATTAGATAAATAATTGAAACTTGGAGATTACTGATTCACCCCCTCCTCCCCCCCCCCTCAGTTATTTCTTGGGACTATTCCTAACAAAATATACCTCTAAAGTCCTTAAGCACTTCATTCATGAGCCTCATGAATGTGCTAGGTGCATTTGGGAGGCCAAATGGCATAAATTTCCACTCATAGAACCCATCAGTGGTATTGAATGTTGTCTTCCACTCATCTCCCTCCTTAATTCTAATTTGATGATAACCACTTTTAAGGTCCAATTTGGTGAAGTGCATTGCCCCTCCAAGACAGTCTATTAAATCTTCAATCCTAGGTATAGGGAACCTACACTGGATTGTAATCATGTTTATGGCTCTTGAGTCCATACCAAGTCTCCACTTGCCACCCTTTTTGGATTCCAACACCACCGGGACTACACAAGGGCTTATTCTCTTCCTAATCAACCCCAAATCCAATAGCTCTTGCACTTGTCTAGGCACCTCCAAGTTTTTTTCTAGAGTGAGCTTGTAAGCTTCCTGATTGGGCAATGATACACCTAGTACAAAGTATATTTGATGACTTATCACCCTCTTATGAGGTAAGGTTTCTAGGTTACGATCACTAACTATATCTCTGTACTTTTCTAACAATTCTTGGATTGTTGATGGTAATGACTCTATTTTGGTATTCTCCTCCTCCTTGGGCTTGAGTAGAATAGCATAATCATCACTCTTCTTGTCCTTGAGAGATTTAATGAACTCCTTCTTACCACTTATTAATATGCTTGGAGTCTTGTACTAATGTTCATCCTCTTCCAACAAGGATTGAATCTTGAAAGTCTTGTTATCTTTCTTGAAGGATTTGGAGTTCTCCTTACCATCATACACTACACTCCTATCAAAATTCCAAGGCCCACCTAAAAGTAGGTGGCATGCATCCATGGGAAACACATCACAAAGTAGCTTGTCTTTATACCCTGCAATAGAAAAATCCACCCAAGTCTACTTATTCACCAATACACTATGTCCTTTATTTAGCCATGTCACCTTGTATGGATTGACATGAGGGATCTTTTCTAGTTGTATCTTATTCACAACCTCCTCTACTATGATATTTTTAGTAGAACTTGAATCCACAATCACCTTGCATACCTTGCCAAGAATGTTACACCTCATCCGAAACAAGGCTCTCCTATGCTTGGGTTCATCCTTAATCAGCTGTCTGATCAAAACCCCTTTGAACATTAGATTTTCTTCCATTTCTAATTCAATATGGTCCACCACAGGTGTTTTGATACTTTCTCTATCTTCATGGGTATAGGCAAATCTTTTTCCATCATTTGATGAAGAAGGCTAATCAGGGCACCTATAAGCTGGGTGAACCAACTAGCCACAATTATAACATGTCATACTTTCAAAGTACAGGTTTCTCCTTCCTATACCTCTTCCTCTATTTGGGCCTCCTTGTGTACCTCTACCTCTAGAATGACCCCCTCTTGGATTGGTTTCACCACCATTCTCACTCAACTTAGATTCCCCTTAGTTTCTCTACTCATTACCCCTACCTTGGTAACCACTTCAGTGACTCATTTGGTCTCTACCTCTACCTCTACTCCTGTTATTGGAGTCTCTCTTCTTTTTGTTCCTCTCTTCAACTTTGACAACCAACTGATGTCATTTTTGAACCGTGGTTGGAGTCCATAAGCTTATCTCCTCCTGAATGTTCCATTTCTGACCACTTAGATAACTAGCCACCTTAATGGATTCCTCTTCTTGGATCTTGGACCTAATACATAGCTTTTGAAACTCCTCTATATAATAGGCCACATCTAGGTCCTTTTTCTTCAATCCTTGTCTCTTTTTATGAAGTTGGACTTCAAAGTCCTATGGCAAGTAATTTTCCTTCACCTTATTCACCATGGCTTTCCAATTTTCTATAGGTAATTTACCCATGATGATCCTATCACCTTGTAGGTATTTCCACCATTTCAAGGCTTCTCCTCTCAATCTAGACTTGGAAACCTTAATCTTGTGGGCTTATGTCACACCCTCACATTAAAATAGTTTTCCATTCCCTAAATCCATTCCATGTTTGTTTCAATGTCCATTTTCCCACTAAACAATAGTAGTGCTTCAAAAGCCTTTGCATTCAATGCCTTGATTGATTTCAAGAATGGCTCCTCATTGGTCAAGGGATATAGTCTAGGTATGATGTCATATGCATCAATGGGCTTCTTACCCCTATGACTATTTTCAACATCATTATTTTGTTCTAAGGATCTTTGATCCACTTCCTCTTGGATTTTGATCCTCATCTCATCCATAGCATCTTCAAGTAGTCTATTCCTCTCCTTTTGTTATTTAACCTCTCTAGCTAGCTCTATATTTGTAACCATTATGTTCTCCCCTACTGATTCAGAAGGTAATAGAGACATGCACTATCCTCTAGATCTTTAACCACTCTAATACCAATCTAGTGTAACACAAGCCTTTCTCAACTTGTCCTAGATTCTGCTAGGTTCATACAAGACTAATATCCTAGCCTATAGGGCACTATACTAGTCCCCTCACAAGGATATACAAACTCAATGCTTTCCTATTCAACTTGTGACACCAAGGTTTGAAACTATCTCATTCCATTATGACACTCCTTTGCTTCCTTCTAACTCCACCATCCCTAGAAAATGGAAATCAAGTTTTATTTCACCCTCAATTGGAGAAGAGGGTTGCTTATTATGAAAAATGGTTCAAAACCACATTTAGCCCCACCTTCTTCATAGTAAGTCCTATCACTAATAGGATTTTGTTGCTGATTGGCCCGAAAAGGCCCACAAGGCTAATAGGCCTAATTAACTTATTTTATTCAATAAATCACAACTCCTCCGAACAAAGTACCAAAATGATTATTTATTTGAGTACCCTTTTGGAAGTGCTTACAAATTTTTCATTTCTCCCTTCTCCATTCTGTCTATACAAGGTCTCCTAGAAATGGGGCTATATTTAAGGGTTTAGAAGCTCACTATCTAAACCAGTTAGGGATTGGTTATTCTCCATGTATCAACCTTCCTCCCAAGCTTCTCAAAATTGGAAATTCTTGGTAACACATCTAGCCTCCCCTCCATAATCTTTGATTGAAGCAATGAATGCTTTCAATCCCTTTTATCAGCTCTGCAATACCTTATGATCCATGCCCATGCCCTCCTGGCTCACCTTGAGAATCACTTCAAAAATTCCTCCTAAACTATTTAGGTCCCCTCCTTTCACCATCCTATGTTACAAAGAGTCTATTCATGGAGCCCAAGGAGTCATACAGATTATACGATGGGAGAGTTATCTAGTACCCAATTTTGCCAAACCCTATTTGGACCAACCTCAGATAGGCCAAAGAAAGAAATAAGTACAATATAATGGTAAAACTTAATGAAATGATTAATTAAATATCATAAGAACCAAAATACATCCTACAGTAACACATGCAACCATTACAATCTAGTTTTCAATCCATCTTTGATCTTTGTCACATGCAAAATGTATTAACTTCTCAAAAGAATACACATCCATGCTCATGTCAAGCTTGGTTTTCTATACTCCAAAATTCCCAATGCTCAAATTTAGGGTTTTTGATTGTTAAATACCTCAACCTAAGTGTTTGGGCCATTGGGTCAAGTTGTTGGTCTTCTAGAGCCATTCTTAGGTGAAATACAAAATGTTGTCATAGTAACTTTTGGTGGATTGGAAAACCACCTATTCACACCCCTTGGAGAAATAACCCTGACTAAACTAAGGTCCTTAAGACCATTCCCATCCTCTGAAATCATTAAAGAGGCCATTTTTAAACTTGTGCAACATTATCCCACACTTGGAAATTTTAACTAAGTTGGCCAACTCTGATTCAACTTGTCCTAAGAAGACACACCTAAGACTTAGGGAAACCAAGACAAGACTAACCACTAACCAAAACACTTGAGAGATGAACTAGTCTTTTGACTAAACTAGTGGCTTGGCTAAGGCCACTACAAGCCAAAATTTAACATTAGGGACACTAGGTACCAAGTAGCCTTACCTAGGTGCCCTGCACCAACATCCTTGACAAAGACAAGATCCAAATGGTTATTGAGAAATGTATACTTGAGATGATGTGTGCTCTACAAGTTGAATGCATTAATACTTTTGTAGATGAACATAATCAACAAGGATTCACACGATAAAGAAAATTCTTCCTCAGAGGAAAGGTTAAGATTAATAAAGAGAAATAAAAATCAATCCTATTATAAATCTAAATGTTTTTCCAAGAACAAAAAGATCACCAACAATAGTCTAGTTGATGCTACAACAATTAAAAGAGTAGAACTATTTATACATCTTGAAGGAACAAAAAATCTCAATTCTTTCAATTTGAAGAATAAATCACTTTGCAATAATAATAAATTGAAAAATGTCATAAATGTGTTAGAATAATTGAGAGGGGGGGGGAATCAGTTATCCACAGTCCCAAATCAAAATGTATAATCCAAAACAATTTACTCAAACTTCTACAACTTGGTAACATAAAATACTATAATGTTTGTCCTTTTACCGATTACCAGTAAATAACATATAATGATTACCTATCAAATCCAACATGCAATATGTAAAGTATGATAACAAATAATCACCACAATGAACACATAACACAAAAGATTTACTATGGAAACCCTGTGAAGGGAAAAACCACCTAGGACCGGCAACCCAAATATTGTTCACTCTTCTGAAGTGAGGTCGGTGACGACCCAAACCTGCTAAAGGTTACAAAGATATTGTGAGGTGTGACCTTGTTAGAGTATTTTAGACCAACATTCACTATGGGGTTGACTGGATAACAAATGTCCATTCTATGAATGACATTACAAGACTTTCAAGTCCACTCAGTTAACAGATTTATCTATTTACAATGGTTAAAATGTAATAGTAGGTGATTTGATTACAATACCACTTTAGTTGTAGATATTTAGATCTATATTATGCTCTTTCAAATCCTCTGATCAATATATCAATTATGTATCAACAATAATCAAAGACTTACTATCTCTTGGTAATAGCTTTCTGACGCTCGATAAACTCTACAGTTTGGTTCTCCTCAACCAATTTGATCAGGCATACATGAAGCTTGTTCATGTGATAATTATGTAGTCCCCTTCTTCCGGCATGGGTTTTATATTGAAACCCTAGTCTCTTAAATAGACAAGTAAATTGTTTTCTTCTCCTCCATAAGATTTTGCCACTTAAACCTTTCTTGGCTGATGTTTAAGTAACACATTTTAATTCCTTCCTTTAGATCTTCCTTGAATTTTGTTAGCCATTGAACTTTGTAACAAACTTTATCACCATCTCCTATCACAAGGTACTTTACAACTCATCAATCCTTATCAGCTAAACTAATCATTTAGTTCCTTTCTCCTCCTTGGTTAACAAAGAAATGTGTCTGTGAACACAAGATCAGTTTATAATGTGCTTGGCATACACTACACTACTCAATGTATACTGTGATGCTTCATCAACCGACCACACTCCCTTGTGTCTTTCAACTCTTTTCCTCATCATAGATGAATGAAACATAATCAAGTCAATAACATAGGGTCATAGAATCATCAAAAAGTTACCCAATGTATTCCTTGTCCTCATCTATCATATACATCTTCCTCATGTAGATATTTCTATTCTTCATCTCTTTTACTCCTTTTCTTGATATGTTTAGGTATTGCAACTTACAAGATAAGTGTTGTCAAACTAGTTGACATCAATGACAACATATTATTGATTTAATCATATTACATATCTAATCAGAAACTTAGTGATCTCTAATCACAGATCTTCAATTAGGTTCTAAATCAATTATAGTTCATCAATCTCTCCCTTTGGCATTGATGGCAACTCAAGTAATATGAAATATACCATACAAATACAAAACATGTATTCTACAACTCTATGAACAAATGATGTACAAGCTCTCCCTAGCTTAATATGTTTAATCACTACATTAGTCAACAACATTACCAATGTAGCTTTAACATTCTACAGATATGATCTTTTCAGCTCTCAGATTCCTTCTTCTGTTCTTAGTATCTAATCTTTAGTGCTCTCCCTTTCTTTCAGTTTGTCTCTCCCTTAGATAGATGTTTCAGTGTTCTCATTGGTGCATATTGTTTCATATTGTTTATCTCTCCCTTTGAAAAAAATGCTAAGGAAAAAAATAAACATACAGTTCTTTTGTAGCCATGTAACTCTCTCTTTTTCGGTGCATTCTCTGTATCTTTGTATTTCGGTATACTGATATGCCAATCTATTCTAGTTCTTCAAAATTTTCACAACCTTAGACATGATGAAAAGTGTGAACTATGCTACATCAACATGAATGATCTTTTGATAAGATTAGGCTGATGCAACATCTAGATCACATTAGTGACCAATAGACAGGGGATAGACCCCAAGTCTAGTTCTCAAGTATTCAAATGTATCCATCGATAGAGGCTTTGTAAATATGTCTGCAAGTTGTTCTTTAGATGTAACAAATTCTAGCTTTACTTGCTTCTCCTATACTTGTTATCTTAAGTAGTGATACTTAATAGATATATGCTTTGTTTTAGAGTGCATCACTAGATTCTTTGAAATGTTTACTGCACTTGTGTTGTCACAATATATAATCACTGGATCAGTGATTATCTCATTCATACCTTCCAAAACTTGCTTAATATATGCAATATTTGAATAGTTTGTAGCAGTAGCAACATACTCTTCTTCGACTGTAGACTGAGAAATTCAAGCCTGCTTCTTACTTGTCCATGTAACAAGTCTTTCACCAAAGAAAAATGCTCCTTTGGTGGTACTTTTTTTATCATCCACATTTCTAGCCCAATCAGCATCGGTATAGACTTTGAGTTCAAATTTGCCTTCCTTAGGATACCATAATCCATAATCTTCTATTTTCTTTAGGTATCTTAAGATTCTCTTTGTATCAACTGTGTGTGACTCCCTAGGATTTGCAAAAAATCTTACAACAATTCCCACAACATGTGCTATGTCTGGTCTACTATGCACTACATACATTAATTTACCAATCATAGATCAGTATAGTGTCTGGTTCATCTCTGTAGTTTCATCTTCCTTATTTAGTTTACATCCAATAGTCATTAGTGTTCCAATAGGTTTAGCATCTTCCATGCTAAATGTTCTCAGTACTTCCTTGATATATTTGGATTGTGTGATGAATATCCCATCACTCTGCTAAATCACTTGTAGTCCTAGAAAGTACTTAATCTCTCCAAACATAGACATTTCAAATTCTTTTCTCATCTCATCAGAAAAGGATTTACATATGTGATCTTGACGTCCAAAGATAATATCATCCACAAATATTTCAGCAATAAGAATAGTATCATCAATATCTCCTTTCATATACAAATTGATGTTCTCACTAGTTCTAACAAATCCAATACTTAAAAAATAAGTATGCAGCCTTTCATACCAAGCTCTAGGTGCTTGCTTCAAACCATATAAAGCTTTATGTAGTCTACATACCATATCTTTCTTGTCTGGATCAATGAACACTTCTGGTTGTTCTATGTAGACTTCTTCTTCAAGTATCCCATTCAAAAATGCTAACTTAACATCCATTTGATAAACTTTGAACTTTTTGTGTGCATCATATGCAAGTAAAATTTTGACTCCTAATCTAGCAATAGGTGTGAATGTTTCACCATAATCAATTCCTTCCTGCTGTGCATATCCCTTGCATACTAATCTAGCTTTATTCCTTGTTACCTCTCCATTTTCATCCAGCTTGTTTCTGAATATCCACTTAGTACCAATAACATTCTTATCTTTAGGTCTAGGTACTAAGGTCTAGGTTTTGTTCTTCTCTATCTATTCTATTTCCTCTTTCATTGCATTAACCCATTCATCATTTTTTAATGCAACTTTTACATTCTTCAGTTCATATTCACAAACTAGACATGTACCTTGTCTTGCTTACTCCTTGTTTGCATGCTAGCTTGTCTGTCTCCAATTATTTGTGTCTCAGGATGATGTCTTCTGACAAATATTGCAGTACATGATCTCTTCTTTCTTGTTCATCCTATGCAGGTTCATTTTCTTGCTCGGTAGGTCCTTCCTACTCGTTGGTTTCTCTTCCCTGTTCCTCGGTATTATTTTCCTACTGACCAGTTGTCACAGTCTATGGCTTTAGTAGATACTCAGGTTTTTCAATGTAAGTGAATCTACCGTAGTCTTTCGGTTCCTTTCTTCTTTCCTTTGCATTCTTATCATCAAACTCATCAACTCGAACATTAGTAATTTTAATCATTTTATTAGTTACTTTGGCCAGACACTTGTATGCTTTACTTTTACTGGAATATCCTAGAAATATCCCTTCATCACCTTTTGAGTCAAACTTTCCATTTCTTTCATCTTTCAGAATAAAAAATTTTCTTCCAAAAATCCCAAAATAACTAATAGTGGGTTTGTGTCCAAACCATAACTCATAGGGTGTCTTGTTAGTGTCCTTATTCAATTTTACTTAGTTTAGAACATAAATAGCTATGTTTATAGCTTCTCTCTAGTATGTCTGAGAAACATTCTTTTCTATCATTAATGTCCTTGCGCAGTCAACAATTAACCTATTCCTCCTTTCAGCAATGTCATTCTACTGAGGTGTCCATGGTGAAGAGACCTACCTTTTAATGCCATGCTCATTACAAAAATTAGTAAATTCATTAGAGATAAATTCACCTCCTCTATTAGATCTTAAACATTTCAATTCTTTACCAGTCTCTTTTTCTACTTTTTCTTTATACCACTTGAACATCTTGAATGCCTCAGATTTTTCTTTCAAGAACATGATAGACATCAACCTAGTATAATCATCAACAAAAAGAATAAAGTATCTCTCTCCATAATAACTTTGAGTTCTCATAGGACCATATAGGTCAGTATGAGCCAACTCATGTATCTTCTTTGTTTAATAATCTTTTCTTTTGAAACTACATTTAGTCATTTTACCTTTCTGACATTCATGACACATAACATGATCAGGCTTTAAAAAGTTAGGCATACCTCTAACTCTTTTCCTTTTACTAATCTTAATCATGTTATCAAAATTCACATGGCATAACCTCTTATGCCACAACCAAGTATCTTCATTTTTCATCATCAAGAAAGAAGACTTGTAACGCCCCGCTAGGGAACCCAAAAGGAACTAAGTTTGGTGAATTTTTTTTTTATAAATTTTACATATAAGATAAACATTCACACAGAAGCATTTACCATTAACTCACATAACAAACATTCTAAACATAGATTACAAATCTAATGGGCACCGTGACGTAGAATTACTTTCTAATATAACTCATTACATAACATTAACAAAAGATTCCATAAATTAAATTCAACAATTACATCATAATAATCACACTCGAATGAACAACCATGAAGTCTAATAAACATGCATCTGCTGCACATTTCACAGGATATGTAGTAATCACTCTAACATCAATATTACATTATCCAAATTAGGTATCACATGCGATACTCGAATACAAGATTTACAATAAAAGAATATAAGTAAAGAACATCAATGATGAACTAACATAAGGACTCCAACTGTAAAGACACCATCAAGCACTGGCACCAGGATGTTGAATCTCAAATGGTAAAGAATCACTACCACCCATCCATGTAGAACCACAAAGGTCTACCCCACTATGTTGAGGAGATAACAAAAAACCCCAATTGGATAACCAATAAACAATAAGGATAAAACTCTAAGTAGAAGGATCCTCAAAGCACTCTAACTCGAGGTAAAAATAAAAAGTAATAGGTACAACTCACTAATCTAGAGGCAACCGACACATGTAGGATAACTAGACTATGCATAGGTAGGTGTCATCATGTACGTCTAACCCTTGAGTCTCATCCTGGTAATCACTCTGGATATCGACACTCAAGTGACCATACACAGATCAATGACTTCTCATACAGATGAAGCCATTAACTATGTTAGACCCACCTCTCAAGGTGACCAACATCATCTCCATTAGTTTGTACTAGCACTCAAGCATGGGCAAGGAACTTATCTTTTTAGGTTCATTTATTTCCCCTTAATTTTATTAGGTTATCACTCGATTACAATAACTTACAATAAGTGATCCTGGCAGCCACTTGTGGGACACGATGCTTATTGCAAGCCACCCCCTAACACATATCTAGGTAGACTACCCTAGGCTCATAGATCTCCCCTAGATCAAACATAGATAAAATCAGATAGTCACACATCCAGAATCATAACAGAAATCAGGATTTACAACATAAACAAAATCACTGAACATGTAGTAAATCATGAGCCTATAAGGTCAAACAAGAATATAAACAATTCACAGTCACGCCAAACATAAGGAACAATGAGAACATAGAAGACACTACCCAAGCCTCTATCTTTCCTAGGTCATCTAATGCCCATAAAATAGATAAACCCATCATCCAGGAAAGATAAGTACACATTGAATAAAACAACCAATTTTAGTAGAAAAGTGCACATTAATTCCCAATAGAACCATGTATCAAAATACCTAGAAAATGATCTACTTGATGCCTATAGAATTAGCACATCCAACAGAATATCAAAGTATCTCATTAAATCAAATAAATAGTCATCACTAATCACATAGACTAAGACCAAACTTAAAGTCGATTTGACTCTACAGTTGATTAGTAAATCAAATTTCTAGGTCAAATAATGAACTCTATCATTTCATTTAGTACAATAGCATTATCCTCATGAAGGTACCATAACTCCAAACAAAATCTAAATACATACAATAATAAAGATTATTAAATTTTTCCCTTATGAATTAAAATTACCCATCTAATAAAATATAACCATCTCCCAAAGAATACCACTATAAAACAACATTTTATTAATATAAATTAAATTATCAATAATAATTATTAACACAAATAAAAATTATTAATAAAAGTTATAAATAACAATGATTAATAAAAATTATTAATATAAATAAAAATCATTCATAAAATTATTAATGAAAATAATAATTAAAACTTACTAACAAAATTTATTAACGAGTTTTTTTAATTTTTTTTTAAAATTTAATAAAATTAACATGGCATGTTTAATTTTATAAAATTAAATAATTAAAAAAAAAATAACAAATAATATTTAATGTGGGGGGGGGACAAATCCCCACACCCACATGGGCTCCCATTGTTGTGGTCTCCCACCACACGACACACCAAGTTGCCTCCGACAGGGAGCTCTGTCGCATGACACCCTAAGGTGCCACCGACAGAGTTCTCTCTATTGATGGTACCTTGGTACTGTCGTAGCGTACCAATTGCATAGGGATGGTGGGGAGTGTGGTGTCCCCCACCTCCCTTCATCAAATACAATTTAAAAAAAAAAAATTAAAACTTTTAAATTTCCTTTTCAGTATTCCGTTTACAATCACTTGTAATTAATTTGGTATATGTTTTTTTAAAACAAAACTAACACATTTACTATGTTTTTTTTTCACAGGATTGGCATATTTCTAGAAATAGAAACCCAGTACAGAATAGAAAATTTCCAAAAATGGAAGTATTTTATTTTCACTTTATGAATAAGAGAATTTTGTCTTACTCTAATATTGTTTATAAATTCATTCCAAATCTACTAATGTAATTTTTTGTCTTTGTAAGCCAATACTTTTTCCTACTGTGGTAATTTAATTTTAACTGTCATTTTTTTGACAGGGATTGGGTTTTTACCTAGATTGCATTTTTCTTACCAAAATTGATTTTTCTCCACAACCCATTTATTTATTTCATCTACTCAATAGTTTGAACTATAGCCAGTTTAATTTTTCATTTTCTAAGGGTTCTATATTGAATTTTCTCTCAAATTTTTGACAGCATAACCCTACTATGCCAAGTCATAAAATAATCTAAAAGCTAAGAAACTAAGGGCTTATTAACACCCAAAATGAAAGCAAAACTGTAAATAGATCTATGACAATAAATCATTCCAAGCATGCTAAAATACTAAAAAATCTACAGATAAAATTATAGGAAGGTGTCTTCAAACCCTACCTCAATTCCAATGCTAGAAGATATAATAGAATGCCCATAGAATGAAGAAACTCTCAGATATTTCAACAAAAGAACTCAATCCTACAAATCTTAATCATAACGTATGCAAATCCCAATTCCAGGTGCAAGAAATCTTCACCTAGAAAACTCAAAAACACACACAAAAACTCAAGAATCAAAAAAATGTCTAAAATTCTCCAAAAGCTCTCTCCACCAATCTTGAACAACCTGATTCCAATTCAAATGAATGCAAATTCCCCCTGTTAGGGATTCAACTCCACCATTCATGCAAACCCTAGATGACTCACAATACAACTCCTAATCAAACTCACCCTCTTAAGTGGAAAGAAATTACTAATTAATAATTAAAAATATCTTTTAATTATGCACAACTTAACTTAGACTCCTAAAGACAAGTTGTCACCTTTTGAAACAAATAACATTCAAACTCAATAAAGCACATGTTATTATTATAAAATCTCATTAAATAAATTAATATTTCAAATACCATTAAATCATGAAATTTAATAATTTAATATCTAATGGTCAATATTAACCCTATTTTCACATAATTAATTAATTAAAACCTACTATCCTAATATTTGATTTTTAATTAATTAATAAACATACAAAAACTTAGGAATTAAATTTAATATTATTTTCCAATTATAATATTCATTTCCATGACTATAAAAAATCACATACACAAAAATTAATAAATCAAGATCATCATATAAAACAAACAAACTCAAGGAAGGGATCCACGAACTATATCATCTTGACATATTCGGGTAGGGTAGTCAACAAATACTTATCCAATACATAGGATAAATTAGGTTAGGATAAGATTTTCGGTCTGTCTGTTACCTCCCCTCTTTACCAATGAGATGAGTATTTATGGGCACGCTCACTCGTGGCAATTTAGGGAAGACGATGCCCTATACCTACAAATATGTCATCACAAAACAAAGCATGTACATCCAATATATAAAAAATAATGATAGTGTACGGTCGGTTGTGTGGATCTCGACAAGACAAGTAACCACGCGTCTGCCCTCTACCATACAAACACATAAAATAGATACATACAAATAAACACCATACACATGCTAGTATGGGGTAAGTACATCATAATCCAACTAAAACACAAACCATTGCATTATGATAATATCAATATCAAAATACAAAAACATAACATAATCATAATCTAGATCATCAACAATCACTAAAATAATAAGATCTGCACACATAAAATGTGGCCTAAAAGAGTATGGTACTAAAAATTTGAAAGAAAACTATGGAGGTACTACATCCTCCCCTCCTAAGATTAGGCTTACTCTTGGAAGCCTGGAACAAGTAGGGATATGAGTCCCATAAATCTAGCTACACTGAAAAGAAACTAAACCCAAGATCACTTAGAAGGTCCCATCAGACCCTTCCCTACCTTAGGGTTCAAATACTGAGGATCATTCCCAACTGCAAAGGCCCTATGGGATCTACCTGCATCTCCAACTATAGGCTTAGAAGCTACTAGCCTCTGTCCTAAAAATTGAGGACAATCGTATGACTTATGACCTTGTTGGCCACAAGTGAAACAATCTCCCTTAAAAACTCTCCTTGCTATAGGAGTATTGGACTACTAGAAGTTACCTCTACTAACACTCTTCTGAGCACTCTGAGTTGGCTGAACAAAAGAATGATCCTTACTCTGCTGACCATTATGGAAGTTCTTGGAATGAGAACGACTGCTCTAAGTAGGAAGAAGTGGAGGTGACTTAACCTGCTACTAGTTCTAGTTACCTCTGTAGAAGTTTGATGACTTCTTGAAGTTCCCATTACCCTGAGACTGATTCCCTCTATATGATGAACCTAAAGGTCCACCTATTGAAGTATCTGAATGTTGACCATGGCCCAAGGCTAAGTTAGCCTCTGTGAGAGTGGCTTTAATGGATGCATCTTTGAGGGTTTTAGGATCAAATATTAGAACATTCCCAATTATGCGAGCATTCAACCCCTTGAAAAAATGTTGTACCAATAAGGCTGTATCCTGTCCAAAGCTAGCATACTATTTGAGCTCAAAGAATTTGTGCTCATACTCACTCATCGTCATAGTCAACTATCTCAAATTATGAAACTCATCTGCTCTCTATTTCCTCCACTAGTCATAAAGGAAACATTCCTGGAAATGCTCTAAGAATATCTCCCATGTAACAGTGTCCATTCGAAGACCCAATTTATCCTCCTCAATCCTCCACCATACAACCACAAAATTAGTAAGTTGTGTCACCACATATCTAGCTCTAGTATTACTGCTAAATGGGTGCATGGAAAAGCTTCGCTCTAAAGCAATCAACCAAGACTCTTCCTCTAACCTAGTCCTCTTCCCGTCAAAGGGAATGGGTCACCCCCTCATAAGGTCTCGCATATGGTTTTCTACCACTACTATAGGGTCCACAATGAAGTTCCTCCTTAGAGGGCTCCTGGATCTCTCTCTCTTCCTCTCATCCCTCTAAGAATGATGGAAACCATCCTACTCACCCATGTTCTTCTCAGGACCAAGACCAGTAAGAATCACCTGCAAGAGCTGACTCATATCAGGATCATCCTGACGATCCTCTCTCTGCTCACCCCTATACTACTGGTGGTGACTCTCCTAACTGAGACTTGTGGAAGAGCTAGGTTGCCTACCCCTTCCACGTCCACTCGATCGACCTCTACCTTGGCCTCTAGCTGCTCTAGTCTTAGGCATGATTCCTGCAACATAAGAGACCTAACAAAACCTCTCAACATAGCTCAAAACATAAACAAAGATAATATTATCACAAAGCAATAGTCTGAAAACAAAAATGTTATGTCTATGTTTTGTTCCAACTTTAAACAATACATAGAAAACCTAATAAGTGTACATACCCAGAGTTCCTAGTGTAGAAACTCCACTCTGATACCAAATGTAATGCCCCACCAGGGAAGCCAAAAGAAACTAACCTAGAACATAAAACTAAGTTTGGTAAACAATTTTTTTTTTAAGTTTACATATAAGATAAACATTCACATAGAAGCATTTACCATTAACTCACATAACACACATTGTAAACATAGGTTACAAATCTAATGGGTCCCATGATGTAGAATTACTTTCTAATATAACTCATTACATAACATCAACAAAAGATTCCATAGATTAAATTAAATAATTACACCATAATAATCACATTCCAATGAACAACCATGAAGTCTAATAAACATACATTCGTTGCACATGTCAAAGGGTATGTAGTAATAACTCTAGCATCAATATTACATTATCCAGATTAGGTATCACATGCGATACTCTAATACAATATTTATAATAAAATAACATAAGTAAATAACATCAATGACGAAGTAACATAAGGAGTCCAACTGAAAAGACACCATCAAGCACTAGCATGAGGAGGTTGAATCTAAAATGGTAAAGAATCACTACCACCCATCTATGTAGAACCACAAAGGTCTACCCCACTGTGCTAAGGAGATAACAAAAAACCCCAATTGGATAACCAATAAAAAACAAGGATAAAACCCTAAGTAGAAGGATCCTAAAAGCACTCTAACTCGAGGTAAACATAAAAAGTAATAGGTACAACTCACTAATCCAGAGGCAACCGAAACATGTAGGATAACTAGACTATGCATAGGCAAGTGTCATCATGTATGTCTAACCCTTGAGTCTCATCCTAGTAATCACTTTGGATCCCAACACTCAAGTGACCATACACAAATCAATGACTTCTTGTATAGGTGAAGCCATTAACTATGTTAGACCCATCTCTCAAGGTGACCAACATCATCTCCATTACCATCTTAGTCTGTACTAGCACTCAAACATGGGTGAGGAACTTATCTTATTAGGTTCATTGATTTCCCCTTAATTTTATTAGGTTATCACTTGATTACAATAACTTACAATAAGTGATCTTGGTAGCCACTTGTGGGCCCTAACGCTTATTGCAAGCCACCCCCTAACACATATCTAGGTATTCTACCCTAGGCTCATAGATCTCCCCAATATCAAAGATAGATAAAATCAGATAGTCACACATCCAAAATCATGATAGAAATCAGGATTGACTACATAAACAAAATCACTGAACACGTAGTACATCATGAGCCTATAAGGTCAAAAAGGAATATAAACAATTCACAGTCACACCAAACATAAGGAACAACATGAACATAGAAGACAATACCCAAGCCTCTTTCTTTCCTAGGTCATCTAATGCCCATAAAACAAATAAACCCATCATCCAGGAAAGATAAGTCCACATTGAATAAAACAACCAATTTCAGTAGAAAAGTGCATGCTAATTCCCAATAGATCCATGTATGAAAATAGCTAGAAAATGATCTACTTGATGTCTATAGAGCTAGCACATCCAATAGAATATCAAAGTATCTCATTAAATCAAATAAATAGTCATCACTAATCACATAGACTAAGACCAAACTAAAAGTCAATTTGACTCCATAGTTGGTTAGTAAATCAAATTTCTAGGTCAAATAATGAACCCTAGCATTTCATTTAGTACAATAGCATGATCCTCATGAAGTTACCATAACTCCAAACCAAATCTAAATACATACAATAATAAAGATTATTAAATTTTTCCCTTATGAATTAAAATTACCCATCTAATAAAATATAACCATCTCCCAAAGAATACCATTATAAAAAAACATTTTATTAATATAAATAAAATTATCAATAATAATTATTAACACAAATGTAGCAGTTAATTCCAAGTCTAATTTCTCAACCCCAAGGTAGCTTTTCCCTTGGTCAGGAAAAAATGGAGGGAGCACTAGTGGCACATGAAACACTGCACTCCATTAATACAGACAAAACTCCAAATTTTTTCATTAAGTTGGATATGATGAAGGCATATGACAGGGTCTCCTAGAATTTCTTATTTAAAGTCTTACACAAATTTGGATTCTCCAAAGCATGGTGTAAATGGGTATGAGACTATGTATCGGGTGCCTAGTTTTTTAGTAGTGGTTAACAGAGTTCTTGCGGGATTCTTGTAGTCTACACAAGGGGATCAGCAAGGAGACCCTCTATCCCTAGTCCTTTTTATTCTGATGGCTGAATCTTTTAGTAGACACATTCAGCATAAGTAGGCTATAGGGCTCTAGCAAGGTGCATGTATTAGTGAAACAAACATTTACATTACCCACACCTTATTCACGGATGACACCCTTTTGTTTGGAGCCTCCTCAGTATCAGAAGAAAAATAGATTAAACAATCCCTAGATATGTACACCTCAATCTCAAATCAGAAAGTGAATTTTGCAGAAATCTAAGATTTACTTGTTCAATACAAATTAGATAATAGCCAACAAGATTGTCAATATTCTAGGCTTCTCAATAGACTTTCTGCCATCAATTTATTTGAGAATTCCTTTCTTTGTAGGAGCCAACTGAACAAGCTATTGGGTGCCCATTATTGACAAAATCAAATCAAGAGTGGTTTCTTGGAAAGAAAGATGGCTATCCCTATCAGGTAGAATCCTTCTTATAAAGACAATGCTTTCAGTAATCCCAAATTATTATCTATCAGTTCTCAAAGCCCCTTCTTCGGTCATCAATTCCATCCAAAAGATCTTGAGAGAATTCCTATGGAAGGCAAATATGAATGGAGAAAAGAAAATTCCCTTGGTCTCACTTGATTGTATGGCACAAACAAAACACCTTGGAGGAAAGCTAGTTTGGCAAATGTACTCTAAGCCGAACAATATTTGGTGTCAAATCATGCAGCAAAAATATTTAAATAATAACAATCCTACTAGAATCCTGACCATCCTTGATCCACCAAAAGGATCAACAATATGGGACTTCATCATGGCCTCAAGGGAGATTGTAACTAACCATATCTCTTGGGAAGTTAATAGTGGTTCTCAAGTTAAATTTTGGCATGACTCATGGAATGGGGCTCCACCATTAAGTAAGATGGAAGGGGTGGATAACATGATAATTGCATCTAAAAATGTGTGGGGTTCACTTCTGATAAACTTTGTGTCTACAGTTTCAGTACATTCAAGAAAGGTGATTTGGAAAGATCCATCAGAATTGAATCTTCCTCCCTTAGACTATCAATTATTGGAAAAAAATCTTTTTAGAAAAAGTAGTGTACTTATCAAATTCTAAAGATAAGGTGCTTTGGGTCCCTAGGAATGAGGCAATTACAACATTAATGATGGGTATAACATTATCCAACAACAAGAAATCAAATCTCCTCCTTGTCGAGCATTCACATTTTGCTGGAGTCAATTAACACTACCCAAAGCAGGATGCTTCTCATGGTTAGCATTGAAAAATAGGGTTTTAACCAGTGACAAACTACACAAACTAAAGATTTCACAACCTTTTAATTGCCTACTATGTGGGCATGCTACATAAAGTGTAGATCATTTATTTTTATCCTGCTCATTTGCATAACATTTCTAGATTTTTGTGCTGAGAAAACTTCACTATTCAATGCCTTTGCTAAGTAATCTCTAGGACTTGTTTCAGTCTTTGCCAAAATTATATGCAAATTCCCTATTCTCTGCATTATGGACATGTATCCCAGCCCTAGTTGCGTGGGCAATTTGGTGGGAGCACAATAAAAGAATCTTCCACAAAATTTCATCTATAATTGAAGTAGTACTATCTAATTTGGAAAAGTCAATATCTGAAATAGTGAATTCCAATCATTCAAAGCTTATGTGTAACCTGTTGGTTGTGGATTATTCCCTTTGATCTTCAACTTGCAGATTTACACTTTGATGGATAATTTAAATAAAACTTTGACTCTATCACCATTCCAAAGTCCACAAGGAAGAGGGCCAACTAACAAGGATCAAAAGATCCTTCTACTCTTTGAGCTTCAATGCTCAGGCGGGTGTACCCTTGACTCACTTCTCTAAAGGATTCTAAAACAATATTCCACTATATCTCATATAAGATTGTCAAACATTTATCAAATAATGTTTGTGTTTGTGTGGTTGTTAACCATGCATACCTCAAGAGGAAGGACCAGTGCCTTATCCCAGGGCTTAGAGTCACCTAACTATATACCTCAACTGAATACCTAAAATCAAACATAATGGAATCTGAGGTAAGTTCTTTTCCCATTACCCCTTTCCCTCAAGCACAAGGACATCAAATTCTACACCTGGCTGCAAACTCACTGAATTCTCCTAGAAGACTTTAATCCTAACTTTGTTAGGAACTCAAAGATAAATTCAAAATACTCTTTGTTTACCATATGTTAGCACACTTTGTGAAACTAACATATATGAACTTAGAGACAAGCAAGAAGACATACACAAGATACAAGATTGGGATTCAAAATGTTCTCATTAACACAATCAAGATCAACATACAATCAGAATGATACCAAGATCAAAAAAATCACCAAATCAGACTTCTATCAGTATATTACAGTAAAAAATCAGGGACCAAAAGCACAATGTTTTGAACCCTTGTAAAATCCAAAATTCTACAACTTATACCCCCTAGTCATCTTGAAATTTGTAACAAGCTACAGATGACTAGGGTTAGGGTTTCAACCACCCAACCTACTGGAAATAGTCTAAAAAGTTATTAAAGGGGTGGGAAACACATCAAAATTAGGAAAGAGGAAGCTAGAACTAATCCACAATCATGAAATTCTTCTCTACAAGTATAGGGGATCACAAAATTGGGCTCAAAAGGACACCCTGCAACAAGCCTTGAGCACACAACCACCATGGTACAAGCTCTGCAAATGATCCAACCACACCCTGGACCACACTATAAATAGCAAACCAGTCATTTCTGTAATGAATTCCATAAATTTGGTACTTTTTGGTCGCTGGAAGCTCTTAGAAAAATTTGAATTTAAACCACAACGGCTAAATCGTTGGTGCCTGTAGAGAACGACGGCCCACGTTCAAACTGAGACTAGCTTTAAAACACAACCATCTAATTAAACCTCCTTCGTGGCTTTATGATTTTCCTCTAAAAGTGGCCCCATGAGACTTAGTGAATTGGCTACAAAGGACCCTCGCCAATTCACTAAACATTTTGCACTTTCGCTAAACAACTTAGTGACCTCCCGACTACCATTCACGCAATCACCAAATAAACTAGGGAATCACCTTTTCTTCTCGCAAATGCGTGAACACATTAAATTTGTCAGCACCGTTAACTTCTTTATCCACTCCACCGAACACTAGACTGCACTTGGGCCCGCTAGATGCCACATGTCACCATTTCATTTACAGTTCACACCTGGTCACCAGACACAAGACCCACCGCCGAGAAAAGCCTTACCTTTGGGAAGATCAGATGATGGTCGCATGATTGCAAAGGGGAGAAATATTCCTCATGATCATGCAGCAACTGTAGATCTCATTTTCATTGTTACTCCACTTTGAGAAGTACCAGGCCCACCAACTAACCGCCAAGCACTCAGCAACTACGTGACAAACCGCTCGCTAGGTCATGAGATGTTAGCCGCTAATCACGAACCATTCAGAGATTACGTGACTAATAGTCGTTGAGTCACTGAAGGTTAGGCACCTAACCACTAGAAATAAGAGAATGTGTGACAACATAGTCGCCAAGTTGCTGAATAGAAGATGTAACCACCAGGAGATCTGGAGAATCAGCGACAAGGAACTAAGCAAGGACTGGGCCCCACCATCCATCGCACCTGCGCAGTTAAGACCAAGGTAAAAAACACACAAGATTTTTGACATAGAGAAAGACTGAAATCACACAGAGTTTTTGACACTGAAGGACAAGCACACAAAAGCAAGAAGCGCAGGGTCGAAAATAAGGAAGGCCGAAAACATCATGGACTTTTAGAAACACTGTGGGTTTTCAACAGTATGGCAAATTTTGAGATAATTTCCTGCAAACCTTGAAATTCAAATAATTTTTTGGATTTTATGATTCAGCATGTGCAAATTGGACCAGAGCTTGGTGACAACACAAGGAACACAGGGCAAGACACAAACCATGAAACATTTGCAGGGAGGAGGCCATTTCCATAAGATTTTGCTATGACAAAAAAATGGCCTAACATAACCTATGTATGACAAGTTGGGATAGTGTGATTTCAAGGGAATGGAAACATATTCATGTACCATTTGGTTGGTGTCAGTGAAATCTTAATTCTAAACCACAAGACTGCAAATTGGTTTGACGGATTCCTCCAACTGAAGGGATTGTGAAATTAAATTTTGATGGATCTTCTAGAGGTAATCCAGGTGATTTAGGTGCAAGAGTGTGTATCCGAGATCATCATGGTGTTGTTAAAGCATTAAAACTTTTCCCTCTTCCTCACGGTACAAATAACCTGGCTGAAGTGCATGGGTTATTCATTGGCCTCACATTGGCTAGAGTAGGTGGATTCAAATGATTACAAGTAGAGGGGGATTCCTTGATCATTATAAATACTTGTATAAAATGGGAAACACACAGCTAGCAGTTAGGATATTTCTTTCAACAAATTTGGTTCCTACTAGACTCCTTTGATGAAATACACATATCCCATACCCTTTGTGAGGGGAATGAAGTGGCAGATTAACTTGCTAATATAGCATGTGATGGCCATGATATGATGTCATTTGCACCTGACAAAATCATTAAACAGGACATAAAACTACAAGATTTGGTTTATGCAGATATGATAGCCTCTTCATCAGGGTGGGATGTGAAAATGACAACTTAAATAATTTTTTGGTGAAGTGGACAATGGGTACATAAATGTTGTATCTCAAATTATGGGGGTACGGTACCAATGGTGTGTGGCAAGTTGCATCCTTATCCAGGTATAAGTGACAGATTTAATAACCAAAGATGATATGATGTCAATTCCTCTTCCCTTATGTTTATAACATCTTGCTTACATGTGCGGGATTTTTGTGAGTTGCGAGGAAGTACATTCCTAGAATATTTTAATGAAATTTTCATTCCCAAGGTACAATTTGATATCATCAAATTTCATCCCTGAGATTTGTGGGGATTCGATGGACATGGCAATTTATGGTTCGAGTGATGGGAGTGGTTTGACGGCTCTATATATCTTCCCATTCACATTTACATACCAGTCATTTTGTATAGTTCAAATTGTAGTAATGGAGTCGAGGGTTGGACAGATTTTGAAGTGTAGACAATGCAGAAGGTATCATCATGATATTTTGCTAAGAAATTATAGATTGAGGCTACAAGATCCTAGGTTGGAAGAGGTGCTTCCTATGATTATTAATGAGGGCTCCTTTGATGCCATGTTTGTTTTCCATTCACTGAGGATTCAGGCTGCTATCCACATTGTTATCAAGGAAGAAATTCTTGCTCCACATATGTGTCAGTTCTTTTTCCCTACACAACTTGTTTCCATCTTCTTGTCCAATGCTTTGGACCTCATACAATCAATGCCCCTGTTCATCTCATTGGTGGAGAAAATTATCAATCCAAATTATTTGTAGAATAATGTGCTTATGCGGGATTTACAGAAATATGATCTCTAGGAAGGGTTGGCAATAGTTGGTGGTTTGTTTTCCCATCATGATCTGCTCACAAACCATGATTGCATGCTAGTGTATGTAAGTATAAAATGTTCCTTGGAGAAATAGGACACGAGGTATGCAGAAAATGCTCTCCACTCTATGAATCGGCACTTAGGGTTTCACATGGTGGATTCGATCAAAATCAAGGTGAACGCGTTGCTGGATCTTTTCAAATTTCCAAATTCTCCCCCATCTCAGACTGAAAATTTGATTCTTCCATGCCTAGTCCCTTGCGGGAATTCCCCAAGGATGATTGATATGGTGTTGGACCTCAATATTCATCCATTGAGTTCAAGTCGTGTGTCTCTTTTGGGTGGGCAACTCATGTTGTTGGCCCTGATGCGCCCTGCTCTCAAGCTTCAGCCTACGCTCATGGCTGGCTACCTGTTTCTTCACTGGATGGAGAAACTTTGCACCCAACTACATTAGAATTTGTGGTGGCCACTGGTATAGATCCTTCAGGTTGGTCCTCGCATGTTACAGAGTCTCCTGCTATGGATTGGGGCTCGGAGGACATGATCGATTAAATGTCCCATTGTTGGACACATCCAAAATTTTGATGGCCTT
This sequence comes from Chamaecyparis obtusa, assembly GCA_027943335.1. Classification (NCBI taxonomy): domain Eukaryota; kingdom Viridiplantae; phylum Streptophyta; class Pinopsida; order Cupressales; family Cupressaceae; genus Chamaecyparis; species Chamaecyparis obtusa. The sequence goes on from BSBK01011724.1 coordinate 105,727, forward strand.
TCGACAAGCTTGTGGCTAAATTCATCTTGTAAGGGTTTTTTGATTCATTGGCTCACTGATGGGTTTTGATATGTGTGTTCAATTTGTGCATAGTATATAACTTGAACTTCCCGGTATGTGGGATATGTTTGAACAATGACTAAGTGCCTATTTGGCCTCTTATGTAATTTCATATGTAACTGACTATTATCGAATATATACTTGTGTATAACAATGATCCCGGGGTTTCTTTCTAGTTCTTCCACGAGGGAGTTTTTGAATCAGTTTATTAATAAAATATGGTGGACACCCCACTTTTGCCTACAAATATAAAATTATTAAGACAAATAAAAATTATTAATAAAAGCTATAAATAACAATGATTAATAATAATTATTAATATAAATAAAAATCATTAATAAAATTATTAATGAAAATAATAATTAAAACTTACTAACAAAATTTATTAATGAGTTTTTTTAATTTAAAAAAAAAGCAATTAATAAAATTAACATGGCATGTTTAATTTTATAAATTTAAATAATAATAATAAAAAAAAATAAAAAATAATATTTAACATGGGGGGGGAATGAATCCCCACACCCATGTGGGCTCCCACTGCTGTGGTCTCCCACCACATGGCACCCCAAGGTGTCACCGACAGGGAGCTCTATCGCACGACACCCTAAGGTGCCGCTGGTAGAGTACTCTCTGCAGATGATACATTGGTACCATCGCAGCCTACCAACTACACAGGGATGGTGGGGAGTGTGGTGGCCCCCACCTCCCTTCATCAAATACAATTTTTTTAAAAAAAAATTAAAACTTTTAAATTTCCTTTTTAGTATTATGTTTACAATCACTTGTAATTAATTTGGTATATTTTTTTTAAAACAAAACTAACACATTTACTTTGTTTTTGTTTTTTTTGACAGGACTGGCATATTTCTGAAAATGGAAACCTAGTAAAGAATAGAAAATTTCCAAAAATGGAAGTATTTTATTTTCACTTTATGAATAAGATAATTTGGTCTTACTCTAATATTGTTTATAAATTCATTCCAAATCTACTAATGTAATTTTTTATCTTTATAAGCCAATACTTTTTCCTACTGTGGTAATTTAATTTTGACCATCACTTTTCTGACAAGGATTGGCTTTTTTACCCAAATTGCATTTTTCGTACCAAAATTGATTTTTCTCCACAACCCATTTATTTATTTCATCTACTCAATAGTTTGAACTATAGCCAGTTTAATTTTTCATTTTCTACGGGTTCTATATTGAATTTTTGATAGCATAACCCTACTATGCCAAGTCATAAAATAATCTAAAAGCTAAGAAACTAAGGGTTTATTAACACCCAAAATGAAAGAAAAACTGTAACTAGATCTATGACAATAAATCATTCCAAGGATGCTAAAATACTGAAAACTCTACAGATAAAATTACAGGAAGGTTTCTTTAAACCCTACCTCAATTCCAATGCTAGAATTTGTAATGGAATGCCTCTAGAATGAAGAAACTCCTAGATCTGTCAACAAGAGAACTCAATCTTGCAGATCTGAATCATAGTGTATGCAATGCCCAATTCCAGATGCAAGCAATCTTCACCCAAAAAACTCAAGCACACACATAAAAACTCAACAATCACAAAAATATCTAAAATTCTCCAAAAGTTGTCTCCACCAATCTCCAACAACCTGATTCCCATTCAAATAAATGCAAATTCCCCCTATTAGGGATTCAACTCCACCATTCATGTAAACCCTAGATAACTCACAATACAACTCCTAATCAAATTCACCCTCTTAAGTTGAAAGAAATTAATAATTAATAATTAAAAATATCTTTTAATTGTGCACAAATCAACTTAGACTCCTAAAGACAAGTTGTCACCTTTTGAAACAAATAACATTCAAACTCAATAAAGAACGTGTTATTATTATAAACTCTCATTAAATAATTTAATATTCCAAACACCATTAAATCATGCAATTTAGTAATTCAATATCTAATGGACAATATTAATCCTATTTTCACATAATTAATTAATTAAAACCAAATATCCTAATATTTGATTTGTAACTAATTAATAAACATACAAAAATATAGGAATTAAATTTAATATTATTTTCCAATTATAATATTAATTTCCATGACTATGGAAAATCACATACACAAAAAGTAATAAATCAAGATCATCATATAAAACAAACAAGCTCAAGGAAGGGATCCACAAACTATATCATCCTGACATATTCAGGTAGGGTAGTCAACAGATACTTATCCAATACTTAGGATAAATTAGCTTAGGATAGGGTTTTGGGTATGTCTGTTACCTCCTCTCTTTACCAACGAGATGATTATTTATGGGCACGCTCACTCCTACCATTTCAGGGAAGATGATGCCATGTACCTGCAAACCTACCATCACAAAACAAAGCATGTACATCCAATATATAAAAAGCAATGATAGGGTACAGTCGATCATGTGGATCTCAACAAGAAAATTACGCCTCCACCCTCTACCATACAAACACATAAAACAGATACATACAAATAAATACCATACACATGCTAGTATGGGTTAAGTACATCATAATCCAACAAAAACACAAACCATTGCATCATGATAATATCAATATCCAAATACAACAACATAACATAATCACAATCTAGATCATCGACAATCACTGAAATAATAAGATCTGCACACATGAAATGTGGCCTAAAAGAGTATCTAGCACTGAAAAACTTAAAGCAAACTATTGAGGTACTACAAGACTCATCATTATCAAGATAAAATAGATTAACTTAAAGCAAACTATGGAGGTGCTCCAGTTCCAACTAGTCTTCCTCCATCATCAAATATTTTCACTTTCTTGCTCTCGAAAGGAACTCAGTGACCCGAATTGTTCAGTTGTGCCACATATAGCAAATTATAGTTCACTCCTTCTACCCAATAAGCATTTTCACATTTTCTTCTATCATTTATCATCAGGGATCCTTTACCTCTTACCATATAGGGTGTGTCATTACCCATCTTAATAGATCCTCTACTGTATTGCTCAAGATGATCAAATTTATCATCATCACCAATCATGTGATGTGTACAGCCACTGTCTATGATCCATGTATTATTTTTATTAACTTTTGCAATCAGTGTTGTTTCTACATGTTTTTCTTCTTCCTCAGAGTTATCTTTCATAGCGATAAATACTACTTCAACAACACCATCTGAGTCAGATTCAGATTCATTTTCTTCTGCTATGTAAGATATCTTTTAACCTATGTCATTATTGTCTCTTTTGTTGTTTCGATAGCCCCTGGTGTTTCTTCTCCCATAGCATCCTTTAGATCGGTCTTTGGTTCTTTCATCATCTTTCTTATGTTGACATCTAGCAGCAATGTTGCCAACTTATTTATAGTTAAAGCATGCTAAAAGTAATTTGCCTCTATATCTTCCTTTTCCTTTAGGCAACCTCCTGGCCATAAGAGCTTCAACTTCATCAAGCTCATCATTAGTATTTCTATCACTATCATCCTTATTGTTTCTGCTATTAGACTTACCAATCTTCAAAGAAGTCATGAAAGAGGATTCAACATTCGGTACAACACTATTATCATAATTGTTCAGTTCAAATGTTGTAAGGTTTCCAATCAGATTATCAAGAGTGATTGTGCTATTAGGTGCTGACCTATTTTCATGAATTGTAGATATTAAAATGCCATAGATAAGCAATGAGGTCCTTAGAATTTTTCTTACCATAGTGTCTTCATTAATAACTCCATTTGATGCTCTAATAGTGTGAACTACCTCATTTATTTTGTTTGTGTACTACACAATTTTTTCACCTTCTTTCATCTTCATGTCATCGAATCTTCCTCTTAAGATTTTGGCTCTTGCTCTCTTGACATTCGCATCACCACTATAAACTTGAGCAAGTTTATCACACATTTTCTTAGCAGTAGTACAGTCCTTGATGTCTTCAAATTTGACATCTGAATAGGCAACAACAATCTCCATCATAGTAACATTATGTTCATTCCTGTCTCTTAGTTGATCAAGGGTCAGGGGACTAGTAGGTGGTGCAAGGTATCCATTCTCCATTAGTGTGAGGGCAGAATTCCCAATTCCAGATACATGCAGCTTCATTCGACTTTTCCATATTGTGAAGTTATCTTTGTTTATCTTTGGCACTTCCCTCTTAAACATTTTGAGACCTTTGTGCCGAAGTCCTTAAAACTCTATTCCAAGGAACCAAAGCTCTGATAACAATTGTTAGAATAACTAAGAGGGGGGGGGGAATCAGTTATCCTCAGTCCCAAATCAAAACATATAATCCAAAACAATTTACCCAAACTTCTGTAGCTCGGTAACATAAAATACTATATTGTCTATGCTTTTACCAATTACCAATCAATAACATATACTGATTACTGATCAAATCCACCATGCAATATGTAAAGTATGATAACAAATAATCACCACAATGAAAACATAACACAAAAGATTTAACGTGCAAACCCTTTGAAGAGAAAAACCACCTGGGACCGGCAACCAAAAAATTGTTCACTCTTCTGAAGTGAGGTTGGTGAAGACCCAAGCCTATTAAAGGTTACAAACACATTGTAAGGTGTGACCTTTTTAGAGGAGTTTAGACCAACCATTATCATCCAACCAACATTCACTATGAGGTTGATAGGATAACAAATGTACATTCTATGAATGACATTACAAGACTTTCAAGTCCACTCTATTAAGAGATTTATCTATTTATAATGGTTAAAATGTAACAATAGGTGATCTGATTATAGTACAACTTCATTTGTAGATATTCAGATCTATATTATGCTCATTCAAATCCTTTGATCAATATATCAATTCTGTATCAATAATAATCAATGACTTACTATCTCTCAGTAATAGCTTTATGACACTCAGTAAAATCTATAGTTTGGTTGTCCTTAACTAGTTTGATCAGGCATACATGAAGCTTGTTCATGCAATAATTATGCAGTCTCCTTCTTCTGGCATGAGTTTGATAATGAAACCCTAGTCTCTTAAATAGACAAGTAAACCATTTTCTTCTCCTCCATAAGATTTTGTCGCTTATTCTCCTTCATCCATTTTTCTTCTTAAACCTTTCATGGCTGATGTATCAATAACACATTTTAATTCCATCCTTTAGATCTTCCTTGAATTTTGTTAGCCGTTGATCTTCATAAAAAACTTTATCTCCATCTCCTATAACGAGGTACTTTACAGTTCATCAATCCTTATCGGCCAAACTAATCATTTAGTTCATTTCTCCTGCTCGATTAACAAAGAAATGTGTCGGTGGACACCAGCTTGATTTATACTATGCTCGGTATACACTACACTTCTTAGTTTATATTGTGATGCTTCATCAACCGACCACACTGCCTTGTGTCTTTCAGACCTTTTCCTCATTATAGATGAATGCAACATAATCAAGTCAATAACATAGGGTCATAGACTCATCAACAAGTTACCCAATGTATTCCTTATCCTCTTCTATCATATACATCTTCCTCATGTAGATATTTCTATTCTTCATCTCTTTTACTCCTTTTCTATAGATGTTTAGGTATTGTAACTTACAAGATAAGTGTTGTCAAAATAGTTGACATCAATGACAACATATTACCGATTTATTCATATTACATATCTAATCAACAACTCGGTGATATCTAATCACAAATCTTCAATTAGGTTCTAAATCAGTTGTAGTTCATAAAAATGATCAAAACAATCTTTGAATAAATAAAAACCCTCGACACATTTGTATGCCACTTGTGGAACATCTTGAGATAATCATTAAGAAATTAATTTGGTAAAGCACTATAATAGTACCTAAAAACTTACATTAGGAACTTGGTGACATAAATTTACCACTAGATAAAATCTCACATAACTTCAAATTACTATCAACTTAAAATTATTGTCCAAGACCTCATTGAGCCTAGGGAAATATAGGTTCCAAATAATTTCAAACTATCAAATAAATATTGCACCATCTTTAGGGATCCCTTAAAAAATCATGGAAAGTGTAAGGGATCTAGTCTATGGAAAGATAATAAAGATAATTAGGAATATGCTACCCATGAAGACATTGTAAATCATATACATTTCAACTCCAATTATGCAATCTTTTCTATTAGATTCATAGGAAAGTAATCTCAATGCACTTTTTCTACCTGAAGGTTAAAAATCATAGTTCGAGGAGTCCCTTGTAAATAATTGATCCCATCCAATTCATCAATCCTATCAACAAGTTAGTATAGTTTCTTGGACTATCTTAAGGAGAATTCAGAATGACTATCAATATTTTAATAGTTACATGTATTTTTCCTAACCAAAAAGCAGTCATTGATAAATCTCTTCAAGGGTCATATATTCAAAACAACATTGATATTGATGAAATTCAATCCATGGTGGGATATCTCACCATTATCCAACTCATTGTATTCAATAAATAAGATTTTCCTACACACGAAAATATGTTGATGTATAACTTCATTTACATAAAATAAAAGGAGTTTTGGTAGATGGTGGAGTAGGTCTCAATATCTAAAATTTGAAATTAGTTGAGACATTAAAATATTTTGTCAATTGTGTTTATCCTAAAAAGAGAATCATCATTCAGGAATATAATGATGCAAAACATCACTGAAAGGGCGTCATTACTTATCATAGTTTGTCTAGCCATGTACATGAAACCATTTTCCAAGTCCTTGAAATTGAGCTCCATTTTAATATGCTCCTTGGAAGAACCTAGATACATGAGATAAAATTTATCCTATCTGCATGCTATTAGTATGAAATTCCCTTTTAATGGTTCAAAAATTACTATTCCAAGTGACAGAGATCCTCTCCTATGCTGGGCTAACCTTTCATGATTTACTTCCAACAAGTCCTTATAAACCAAGTGGACTCAATATTATCACCCTCTAGATAGATCGATTCATCTACTTTATCTAAGTCCAACAAGATATTGACATCCCTATTTGATCTCAAGATCAATGTTAAAGATAAAGGTTATGGGGAATATACATATGTTAGCTATTTTTGCATGTTCAAACTTCCTATACAACCAAGAACTTATGAACTATATGAAAACTACCCAAATCCATCAAAAACTTTACATCTAGTATTATCCGCCCATTATTTTCACAAAGTAGGGTGAATTAGATGAAGAATCCATTGAACAATAAGCTAGTCTTGTCACACTCCCTATAAAACAATGCTAGAAGGGGTACACTATCAAAAATAAGGTTATAATGGACACAATATCCATGGAGCATATAACTAGGGAGTGGTAGAGCCAACACTACCTAAGTAAAATCCTAACTATCAAGGTCTAAGGTTTGAACCACTTGAGGAAGGTAACATGAATACTCAACTACCTTAAGAACAAAATTTTGCGTTTTTCATAATATTGAACCAAAAGAGGAGTATTATTAAAAAATTGACTCAAATGATCATAAATGGAATGCTCCCTACACGTCTAGTACCCATTTCTTATAGAATCATTATTTCCCTAAATGACCTACCCATACCACAAAAACATGCAGATGTATATGCCTATATATAAACCTTTTGGAATCTATTTGAGTCTCTTGAGAATTTTCCCTATGAGTTGCATGAGTTCTTATCCAGATCCTACATAACACCATTTCTAGCATACCCATATTTTACATTGATAGAAATAGTAAGATGTCCTTAACATACCTCGAACTCATTGAATGGGAACAATGTGACCCACTAAGCTTAGTCCTCTTTTAGAATGATGAGGTTATTTTTCTATTCTTTAGAGTTTGAAACATGGTATAACCATATGGGATCATAAAGTGGGCTTCACTATTGACCTTGATCATGCAACATACTTTGGAGAATCATGCCCACCTTCCAATCACAAAAATGAGAAAAATAAAAAATATAAGATCTATAGGTTAAAATCGCAATGGACCTATAAATCATGAAATAGTAAAATGAAAAGACGTATGCAATCGAAAAAATATGTATAAGGCATTATAAGATGGAAGGTTGGACACACTTCTTATCAATCAAGAGCCATGTCCTTTTCTAACTGAATAAACATAATAAGTTAAACTTGGGAATGATGAAAACACAGAAAATCACTCACCTTGTAACACCACTGACATCACAAGACAAAGAGTAGGTCATCCAATTCTTTCAAAAAAGACATATCAAATTTGTGTGGTCATATTACCATATTGTTGCATGCTAGATCTTGAATTGGTATAACATCACTTGGCATTATAGCCTAGACAAAAACTAGTCAAGAAGAAGCTCCAAAAGATGCATCCCAATATTACACTACTTGTCAAGAAAGAACTTAGAAAGCTATTAGATATAGTTTTCATCAGACCAATAGATATTATAGAGTGGATTATGGGTGGGTGCAAGAAGCTAAGTCCCACTTTTGGGCAAAAAGTGGAAGTTTTTTTTCCCTATTTTTCTGATTTCCTGTCAATTGATGTTTAAATTTAAGGTACTTAGAGATGAATCTCAAAAACTCTAGGAATAGAAAATGTATTGCTAGAAGTCACTTTTCATATATGTAATTTATTTAAATACCTACATGGTATAAATTTCTTTTTAGTAAGAATGTTTAAAAACCATTGTTTCAAAATGTCTATTTTGAGACCATACCATACATGTGTGCAATCACCATATTTTAACCTAAATAAATGAATTTTTGCAAATCTCTCTAGGAAAATATACCTAAGTCACCAAAAATTGATGAGCATATTTTTCCGTATTTTTTATTGACTATATTTTTTTAATTAATTTTTAATTGAATATAAAGTACATTTTCAAAACCTTTGGTGTATGACCACCATAATTTGATGAAAATTTTATATATTTTCAAAACTCATTTTCTTTTATCTTCAAGAGAATTGTATGTAGATTGATGTCATATGATTTATTCTCCAAAAAACCTAAAAACAAAAAAGTTATTAAAGTTTTAGTGAACCTCACTATTTTACTTTTAGGTACCACTTTTGATTAATAAATAATGCAAAAATAGTAAAAATAATTATATCACTATGAAATTTACATTTTTGAAACAGGACAGTGAGAACTATAATGAAATTTTATTTTGTCAAAAAATATGATCAGAAAGCCCCTAAAAAAATTAAGACAAGGTAGAAATATGACATTCTAGTGCCTTAACCAAAATTTTGGAGGGCAAGGCATAAGCTTGGTTCCACCAAGCTTATTTTGAAATGAAATATGTCACTGAGATGTGTTTCATGCTTATGTCTTAAGAAATGGGTGCCTGTTACTTAAAATTCAAAAAATGGGCACCCGCTTCTTAAAACAATAAATTGGTGTGTAAAAATGCATTTCTAGTCATAATTTTTTTTAAAAAAAAATTAGAAATGGGCACCCATTTTTTAAAAAATGGGTGCCCATTTTTTGAGTTTTGGATCAGGTGTCTGAACATAAATCGGGTGCCTTTTTTTTTAAATGGGTACCCTTTCCTAACAGTATTTACCAGTTCCACAAGACTTCCATAGAATAGGCTCTGAACTTCTTGCACTCACCCTTATAAATCTTGTTCTGGTCACAAAGTCTCATGGTCCAACATTAGAATATGCATAGATTTCAGAGACATCAATAAAGAATGCCGAAAAGATTACTCCTTGTTGCCAAATATTGATATAATAGTAGACTTGAAAGGTGGGTATGAAATGTTATCATTAATGGATGGTTTCTCTAGATGTAACCAAATTAGAATTTTGGAAAAATTTCAACACAATATAGCATATGCCCTGATGCAAGAGCATCCTAGGTGTAAGAGAAATCTTGCATCACCCAAAAATATTTCTGGTTTTCTTTTCAGTAAGGGCTATCTTCTGCAGAGCTTCTATTTATGGAAACTTGCTATTTTTAGTAAGTTGGTCATCTGATCTTGGAATGTTTTGATTTCTTCCCTGGAGGTTGATTTTGGTCATATCAGCCTGCCAGTAAAGTTTCATTGATAGATCAAGTCTAGCTTTGTAGATATTGAAGATTTTCGGTATTGGCAATAGGGTACAGAAACTTTGAATTTAGTTTTGAAGGATTTAGAGGCCTTAGATGAAGTTGAATATTTGGGTTACAAGTGCTTGCATAATCAAGCTTGTAGAGCAGTTCACGTGGCATTTCTAGATTCGGGTCATAATAGTCAATTGGGTCAACTGGCGATGACTTATGGTCTTCGGAAGTTGGGTCACCTAAAATAGTGGAAAATAATTTTCCTTCAAAATTTATGTTTGTGTTTCAAAATTTATTTTTGAGCTGAATTTGATGTAATAAATTGTAAAATAAAATAATTCTAAGTTTGGTCAGCCTTGTTCGCTAAAATTTTTGGAACCTTCTCGGGTGGTGGAAATTGCCTATATAAGGAAGGCCCATAGTGTTGTCTTAGGTAGTTTGGGATAGTTCTGGGTAGATCTGGGTAATGATTCAAGGCTTTTTCCTACATAATATTGTAAGGGTATGCCCATGTGGCTTTGCATATTGTAATTTTGAAAGTTTGTAATTCCACACTTGTGGAGATAATAAGAAGCCCATTTTCTATTCTTGCAAATTGTTATTATTTCTCCATTTCTCTTATGTGTTTGTGGTATTAAGGGGAGCACCCTTCATCAAGTGGTATCAGAGAAGAAGTTCCTGAGTGTGTAAACACATTGCCAACTATGCGGCAGTTTGCACCAGGACCATGGGTTAGAGTTTTTGTGTAAACAGATTGCCGACTGTGAGGTAGTTTGCACCAAGACCATAGATTAGGGTTTTTGTGTAAATAGATCACTGACTGGGAGGTCATTTGCACCAGGACCGTGGTTAGGGTTTCAGTGATACATGTGAAAATACCTCCATGAAGGGAATGTGGTAGAAGAGCTAGTGTTGTAACACCTGAGGTTAGAGTGCTCTAGACACAAGTGCGAGCATTGCAAGAGGAGATTCACAGAGGAATGAATCTTAATGTCAGAGATGAAAGCAAGGATGAAGCCAAAGAAGAAGATCAAGAAGGAGAAGTTGAAGTTGTGAACCATGAAGACTTCTTTGAGCCATCTCAAAGATCAGCAAAAGACCTAAGATTGAGGTTCTGACATTTTCCAAAAATCTTAACCCAGAAGAATTAATCGACTGGATTAATGAATGTGAAGAATATTTTGAGTATGAAGATATTTAGGATCTTGATAGGGTCAAATTCTTGAAGGCCAAACTAAAAGGTCATGCGAAGATCTGGTGGCAAGAGATTTAGTTAGAGTGAAATAGAAGAGGAAAGGATAAAATCACAAGATGGGATCGAATGGTGGAAAAATTGAAGCAACAGTTCATCCCTGTTGATTATGAGCTTGACCTACTGAGGAAGATGCAAAGTTTGAAGCAAGCGGGAAGATCTATTCAGGAGTATACAGAGGAGTTCTATCGAATCCTCATCAGAATAGGCCATGCAGAAGCTGACAAGGAGAAAGTTTCCTGTTACCTTAATGGGTTAAGGCTGAGCATTTAGGAGGAGCTGAATATGCTTCAAATGAACAGTATTGAAGAGGCATACCAGTTTTCCCTAAAAGTAGAGGAAAAGCTGAACAAGAAGTTTGATAATAGACAAAGTGGGAGAGTTCATGATGGAAGATCTAGTGGATAGTCATATGAAGATCAAAATGAAGATCTTAAAAAGCAAGAAGAGGCCAGTAACAGTCAGAAGAGGAGATAATTTCAATCATTTCCAATATCAGAACAATAGAGAATAGAGAGGAAGACGAAGAGGACAAGGTTCAGGAAGAGGAGGCTTCCGTGGAACATGTTTTCACTGTGGAGAAGAGGGTCATAGGGAATTTGAATGTCCTCAACACCAAGGAAGGATGGATAGGAGGAATGAAGACCAGGCCAGAGTTGCATATGTAGATGAGGATGCCAGATCATCAAATTCTGAAGAGACTAAACAAGGAGAAACACTAATTAATAGAAGAGTCCTATTGAGTGGTGAGAATGAACCTAAACAAAGGAGGAGCCTGTTTGGCACCAGTTGCAAGTGTGAGGCTAAGTGTTGTGATGTGATTATTGATAGTGGTAGTACTAATAATTTGGTCTCAGAAGAGATGGTGACAAAGTTGAAGCTCAAGAGGCAGAAACATACACATACATATTGGGTTGCCTAGGTGCAAGATGATCACAAGGTCATGGTCAGTGAACAGTTCCTAGTAAAGTTCAAGATTGGTGGGTACCATGATGAGGTACTATGTGATATCATACCTATGGATGCATGTCACATGTTGTTGGGTAGACCATGGCAGTTTGATAGATGTGCTATACATGATGGTCATGTGAATACATATTCCCTGACAAAGGATGGAGTGCGACATGAGCTAAAGCCATTGAATGACACAGAAGAAAAGGTATGTGGTAATGCAAGAATAACTTTTGTTGATAGAGGAAATTTCTTAGATGGTATGCAACATGAGCATATGTGTTTTACCTTAATTCTAAAGGGTGGCAAAGAGGAAGTAGAAGATGTACCTATAAAAGTTGTAGAATTATTGAATGAGTTTCAGGATATTATATCTGATAATGTGCCTGATGGATTACCACCAGTAAGAAAGATCAGTGATCAGATGGACTTGATTTCAGGAGCCAGTTTGCCAAATAAGGCAACACACAGAATGACACTAGCAGAAAGTGAAGAGTTGAAGATAGATTTGAAGTTTAGTTTGTCACATCATCTGCAGATTGTATATGGAAGTATTCCCAGAAATGCATCTAAGTTGAGGAAGATAGATAAAGGAGAAATAAGTAGTGTTGAAGTTGAGGATTTTGTAGAACATTTGAAGAACATCCATGAGGACGCAAGGAAGCACATTACCAAGATGAGAGCACCGTATAAGGCTAAGGTAGGTGAGAAAAGAAGGCATAAGGAATTTCAGGTTGGAGATGAAGTCATGGTTCATTTGCAGAAGGAGAGATTTCTAGTTGGTACATATAAGGAGCTGAAAATGAAGAAGTTTGGGCCATGTAAGATCCTGAAGAAGCATGATTCAGGAAATGCATATGAGGTCAAGTTGCCTACAGAGTTGAATATTTCACTAGTATTTAATGTTTTAGATCTAACAGAGTATCATGAAGGAGGTGTTGAAGATGAGGTTACAGCAGCACAATGGAGTATTATAGCAACCAATTCAAATATCAAGGAGATTGAAGACATAATAGATAGTTGTGTTGGCAGAAGCACAAGGAATAGGACATATGAAGAGTACTTGGTCAAATGGAAAGGATGACCTGTTGAAGATTCATCATGGCTAATGAAGGAGGAGATTAACCATCTTGGTTTTCCTCTACACACCTTAGTCGTGACAGGGTCACTTCTCAAATTACCCTGGGTGTCTGATGTTGGACCATCCTGGGTGTAAGAGCAATCTTGCATCACCCAAAAATATTTCTGGTTTTCTTTTCAATAAGGGCTATCTTGTGTAAAGCTTCTATTTATGGAAACTTGCTATTTTTAGTAAGTTGGTCATTCGATCTTAGAATGTTCTAATTTCTTCTGTGGAGGTTCATTTTGGTCATATCAGCTTGCCAGTAAAGTTTCACTGACAGATCAAGTCTAGCTTTGTAGATATTGAAGATTTTTGGTATTGGCAACAGGGTACAAAAACTTTGAACTTAGTTTTGAAGGCTTTAGAGGCCGTGGATGAAGTCAAATAGTTGTTTGATAGGTGCTTGCGCAAGTCAAGCATGTAGAGCGCTTTGTGGCATTTCTAGAATGGGGTCATAATAGTCAATCAGGGAAACTGGCGATGACTTATGGTCTTCGAAAGTTGGGTCACCTGAAATAGTGGAAAATGATTTTCCTTCAAAATTTCTGTTTGGGTTTCAAAAGTTATTTTTGAGCTGACTTTGATGTAATAAATTGTAAAATAAAATAATTCTAAGTTTGGTCGGCCTTGTTGGCTAAAATTTCTAGAACGTTCTCGGGCAATGGAAATTGCCTATATAAGTAAGGCCTGTAGTGTTGTCTTAGGTAGTTCGAGGTAGTGCTGGGTAGATCTAGGTAATGATTCGAGGCTTCGTCCTATAGAATATTGTAAGGGAATGCCCATGTGGCTTTGCATATTGTAATTCTGAAAGTTTGTAATTCCATACTTGTGGAGATAATAAGAAGCCCATTTTCTGTTCTTGCAAATTGTTATTGTTTCTCTGTTTCTATTATGTGTTTGTGGTATTAAGGGGAGCACCCTTCATCATGCCTGTACCTAGAGAACATAATGTTGGAATGATACACCATTTGGACTAAAGCATGTAGGGGCCATCTATCAAAGGGCCATGAGCACAATTTTTCATGATATTATGTACATGACATAATAGAAGATTACAAGCTAGCTCAAAAAGATATCCATTTAAATGCCATAGGAGTCATTTTCAATTGGCTTGAGGAGTAAAAGGCATACCTAGATACAAAGAAATAAATTTTTATTGTTATATGAAAAAAATCCTTAGATTTATTGTGTCACGTTGGGTGATATAAGTCAATCAAGTTAAGGTCAAAGCTATAATTGCTATGCCACCACCAATGAATATCAAACAACTGAGAAATCCAACATAGTCGATCCAAAGATTTATAGTCTAATTAGCAAATAAATGTCATCCTTTCCAAAATCCAGTCCATATGGGAGTCCCATTTAAATAGATTAAGAAGTGTCAAGCAATATTCCATGAAATTAAGGACTCTTTTCTTTTAGGAAATGGGAACACAAAAACCAAGTTGTAACATAATGTCACGATAAAACTACAATATTTCTACTTTCCAATAAAGAATATTGTTACAAAATACAACTAAATATCTACTTTTCTAGATATTAATCGAAATAATTTATCTCAGTAAATCAATAATGCAAGATGGTTTCTCTCCACTTAAAATATGATAAAGGATAGTAGGAAAACGAGAAGAAAACAACTGCCCTCTCAGCAAATATTTTAATCTATCCCTAACAGGTAGTTTATAGTGCAAGATTTTCCATGTTAAAATCTGAGCATTGGTTTCGGCTCTAGATCTCCGAATTTGGCAACTTAAGCTTCTCCACATTTTCTTTTTAAATTTACAACCCCATTTGACATTAAGTCTTAAATTCTGTTTCATATTGGAAAGAAGATTTACCATGAGGCATATATCAATTATTGCATAGGATGGTATAATATATGGACCTTAATTTGAGTAAATGAAAAAATGTAAACTAACTATTATACAATAGATATTAACAATAAACAAAATAATTAAATTTTGAAAACAAACTATAATATTTACATGCACAATTACATATAATGATAAATTTTGTGTGCCTTCTTCTTTCTGTTAACTTTATATTCCCGTCTATCAATTAATCAAACAAATTATTCTAAAAACTATCTATGAAATTCCCATCTCAGAGATAAATGTTCAAAAAATCAAACTAAATAGAATGTTTAATATAATAACGAGAATCTCTCAAATTACAAGAAAAATAGTATTTAAAGATTCTCCATCTCTATGATGAAAGTATTTCTTACTCATCGAAAAAGTTTTCTCTAATCACATTTCACTTCAAATATATTCTACTTATTTAAAATCAATACAGTTTCAATTTTATTTTGAAACTCACCAATCTTATTATTAAGTATATTTCATATTATAGTCTCTGTCGCACTGTCTGACTCGTCGATTCTGTTATGTAAGTTTGCTCCAGATAATTACAACTATACAATACTAACCCCACTTTCTTACTCATGAACTCCATTAGCCAAGTACATTCCAGATGCTTAAGAACAACAGTGCCAATCCCATTTTCTGACCCACTAACCCTGTTAAACAAATATTGTAAGTTACAATCTTCAGAAATTTAGTGCGAGCCAGTTCTTGCCGTTAGCCTTAAGCCATCAATCTTTGATACTTCAAACAGCATTACGCGGCTATCTTGGACCGGACTCTGTAGCAGTAGACTACTTGAGCGAGTGGAAGTATTGGGTTGGAAATGAAGCTGCCTCAACTCCTTTCGACAGTCTAAGAACACCTTTTGGATTTTGCTGCTCTCCAAGATACTTCGGCTACGCATGAGCTGTGCTACATAGAAGCATTTTTTGGCCAGAGCAAAGTCATTGCAAAGGTTGATTCTGGGGTGACGCATGAGCAATACAGTTTGAATACCATTCTAAGAAGCAATGAAACTGAGAAGCACATAAATAGGACTATTGCTTATTATACGAGGATGATTGAAAATAATGTTTTTTAAACTATAGACCCGGTTCACTCCAGTGGAAAAGCCAAGGGAGCTCAGCTTTTTTCAATACTGCTCATATCCTAGTTTATAATCCATTTTAATTATTTCTTTTTTAAGTTTATGTTATTTTTTACATACTTGTGGATAACAAGTGATTCGACACCTAATTTTATCTACTGTAACATTTTAGCAAGCCAACGAAGCCTAGCACGCCAAATGTTTCAATTGTATAGCGTAATACAAAAAGAACATAACAATGAAGATGAATAAATATTAAATATTGAGCACCAATGACACACTGTGTACTGTCTTTAGCAGAGGCCACGCAAAATTTACTTAGGTTTTGATTCGGTTTTTATTTCTCATTTTCATGTTGTATAAAGACTAAAAATGTTGTACTGACATTCTTCTTTTTATTTTTTTCTTTCATGCTTTTTAGACATGTCATGCTTTTTGGCATTGCTTTTCTCTCCAGAACTGCTAGGACGCATTCATTTCATCGTTCATGTTTATAGATAGATATGAAGAGCTTAATGGTAATTCAATTGAATTTTTAATTGAGTTAATATTAAAATATTATATTTTTAAATAAAATAATTAATTTTTTAACCTGAAACTCTTAGGGCATATTAATTTCAATTTATCAATTGAATGAATATTAATATAGAAAATAAAAAATTTAAAAGTTGAATTTAAATTTAATATTATGAGATTGTAAAAGAGTTATTATAATTTTATTTGTATATTACAAGGATACAACCCTTTTCAAGATTTGAAGTGTGGGGTGCCAAATACTTCATCTTGGAAAAACAAATGGTGGGATGTGATATAAGGTAGAAAGATCTTATATAAGGTACATAAAATACTAGTGAATTATTGATGACAATCAAATCCTTTTGTCAATGTATAAATATTGAAACCACATCGAATAGAGACGCAAATGCTTATACAACTAAATTAGCTTAGTGATGCAACCAGTTGGATGATGCTCGATGCAAATACTTGATAATCTTAATGGAATGGGATGATGCCCTTAAGTACATGTTGCAGTCATTGAAGTAGAAATTTCTTGATCTCTAGGATAACAAGATAATAATCATATTCAAGGAAGGTAATCTTAAGAGTAGGGAATCTCAAACTCGAAAGAGCCATACTAAGTAAGATTATGGGGACCAATCCAAAGGTTTGGTTGTGCCATGCAACATACTCCTATGTAGGAAAATATTGAAAATAAAAATAGAGATAGGTGTGGTTGACCAATATATTTATTAGTGACACATGTTTGATATATTTTATAACATAATTCAAGTAGTGTGTTAAATCTACCCAGTTCAATAGAAAGAATGCATGCGTACAACATATAAATGGCAATGTAGGACAAAGGGGTAAGAATGTAGCCTAGTAATTTGCATGTTTCTCCCCTTAATATATCTATTAAAAATGTGGATTACTATGTTAAAATACATGTTATGGGTTGAAGTCAAATTTTTGGTTAATGAATCAATTTTTTCATTCTATTTATTGACCTTGAAATTCTCAACCTACATAATTTTTTATTTTTTTTGGCAAAAATTTATATTTATATTAATATTAACTATTTCAAAGGGCTCCTGGAGAAAGAACCAGTAAAGAAAACTATGTTCGTTGCCCATATATATACAAAGAGAGTAGCAGCTACTCGAAGAAGTTTTCATAAACTACCCAAAAACCACCAAGGTCAAAACATGACCTAATAATAAGTACAAAAAATGGTCTCCCAATTAGAATGGTAGAATAAATCTGCATTACAATATGTTCCGAACTAGAACTTTGAATTACCCTTAGAGGACACCTCGCCTTTATGAAGGCCAAAATACAACTAAGTAAAACCCCCTGAGAGAGACCCTTTTACATTGACCATAATATAAGAAATTGAATACATTTACAATGAGAAATTGACCCTCATATTAAGAATATGACATCTGCCACCCAATGTACATAGAGAACCCAATAGAAAAGATGACATAATTTACATTAAGAGCCCTCATAGGGAAACTGAGCAATGAATAGTGATGAATGCATCTCCATAAATCATATGGGCTAACCAAAAGCAGCACAAGGCACCTCCTGCAAATTTGTTTTTGAAAGAAACAAAAATAGATTGAACAACAAAGTATGTTAGAACATCACGGCTCATAACTCCCAAAATTGAGATGTGGTGACAAGAACATAGAACTCCAGAGACGGTCTACTTGAGAAACAAGAGAATCCCCCGAAACCAAGGATACACGAGGTGACAACAAAGCACGAGTAGATGGAGATGAAACCGGGATACAAGTAGGGGAAGAGCGTGAACCAACTGACAATGAAGCTGGAGAATAAGTAGGAACTGCTAATGGACCCGAATTACTAACAGATGTGATATCATCCAACATAGGAGAGGTTGAAACCAAATTTGAAGAATGAACATGTGACAATAAAGCAAGCAGAGCATACATTTTTGCAAATGTCTTTCCTCTATGTCCTGCATCAAAAGGGGTACTATTAGGAAGGT
Source organism: Chamaecyparis obtusa (assembly GCA_027943335.1). NCBI lineage: Eukaryota > Viridiplantae > Streptophyta > Pinopsida > Cupressales > Cupressaceae > Chamaecyparis > Chamaecyparis obtusa. The sequence goes on from BSBK01011724.1 coordinate 124,535, forward strand.
GATCATGAGGCATAATAGCATTTGAAGAAATACAATCTTTAACAGAAGCAAGAAGTATGACATATTTATCAGAATTAAAGAGTAGGTGTCGAGGAAATACACCTCCAATATGAGCATCTTCAAGCCAAAAGTTGTACTTCTCGACTGCTAGAAGTAAACCATTTTCATGAAGGAAGTGTGGGAAAATAGACCAATTCACAATAGCTACCAACAAAGTCCATGACTGAGACTGATCCAAGATATTAGAGAAAAAGACTAACACAATTTGAGATGGAAAGATAATCCTTTTTAAATGCGGAGATAGGACTGAATCACCAATCAGTCTTCGAATACTTCGAGCACACTTTGGATAGTGAATAATAAACATGGATGCAAGGGCATCATCAAAAATGTTACCTTCGAATGACACTTCTAGATGAGGACTTGACAGTCAAACCCAAAGATTCAATGGTCTAAACTCATCAAAAAATCTGTGTAATGCCATGAGAACAATACAAATAGAACCAAAGCTATGTTGTCAAAAGAAGAGATCAAGTAATAGAAATGAAGCCAAGACCAATAATAAAGCACAACAAACCATCATGAAGAACCTTTCCCCATACTGAAAATAAATGAAACAAGTATGAGCCAGTAAGTTTCACACATAATTAATCAATACACAGCAGGGTCCTTACAAAAGTAGATAAGATTACCTTATGCGAGCCAAATCATGAAATGAACACTTGATCCAGAAATAAATAGAAGGTAGCAGTGAAAGGAAATGTTACACATGTGGAGGCAGAGCATTAATAATACATGCTAATCATAAGACATCAAGGAATAAACTAGCATGATATGTCACGCAAGATGAAGTAAATGCAGATTATTCCTACTTACGGTCAAATAATTAAAATAAGCATAAATGGCATAAGTTTTATGAAAGATAATTAAGAGGAATCAAATTTTATTAAGTTAAAGATAGAGGGGTGAGAACTTGGAGATACAAGGGGAGAAGGGTAAAGGATGGTAGAACCATCAGCACCAAAATTAGCTAACAGATCCGCCACATAATTTCCCTCTCTATAGGTGTGAGCTTAAAAACAATCTAAAAATGAGTCTAGAAGGGACCAGATTTGAGACAGTACATAATGAATGTGCCTTGAAAAAATAACTCTTCTAATACATGCATTGATAATAACTGAGGAATCACCTTCAAAATGTAGGAATCAAATATTTAACTTCTTAGTAGTAGAGAGTCCATACACTAGAGCAGGAGCTTCAACCAAATTATTGGTTCCTGAAGGGATGGGGCAAGTCTCAAAATAAATAACTAAACCCATATGATCATGAAGAACAAAACCAATCCCTGACTTACCTAGGTTACCTTTAGAAGAGCCATCAAAATTTAGTATAATAAATTCATTTTCGGGGTGTTGGTTCTTCTCCTTGCAGGACCAAACTTGAATCAAATAGTTGGGCTTAAAACACTAGTTAGGCACTCAAGCTTGACAAGAAAAACAAACCAATTGATGAGGATAAAGAGAAATCCTCCTTCTTCTTTGAGCTCCACATTCACTCAGGCGGGTATTGCCTTATCTGCACACTCAAGACACCTGATGACAAAACCAAAGGCCTGCAGATAGATTAATGTGGAATAGAAATCAATCTCCTATAGGTATCCTATACCCCAATGATAGAAAGTATCATGCAATAGCCCTACTTGCATGGAATGAGATTGAAAGCCAGAAACCTATCCTAACAACATGAAAGGGAAAGGGTGGAGCTAAAAGGAAATGATTTGAAAATGAGTTTGAAGGGACCCCTGAGATACCCTAAGTCTCTGATAGACCAATGCCTTACCCAATGGGCCACAGAGTCAAATACCTTACTGCAAGAGACAGCTATGAAACAAGAACACAATATGCTCAATGTGTTGATGCCTTACATCAATCACACACCATGACCAAACCTCAACTTAACACCCACCCGTGCATTCAAGCATGTTATTATCCATTCAAAGGATTTTAACCCTCCCCTTAGAAGAGACCTATGAATAGATAATACATTAACCAACATCCACTGGAAGACAAGCATGACCCATCTTTGATATCTCAGCTCATACATGCATAAACACTAACCCTGAACCAGTTACCTCTACGAAGATAACTCCACTTGCAAACACGTAGGCAATGCAAATAGACAAATCAAACACCCTTAATGTATGATTAATGCATTCAGAATTCAAATGGAGATAGCTTGGTGATAGTAAGAATAAATTGAATCCTCATACATAAGACAAATCTGTTACAATATGTATTATATTCCCATAGCTATAAAGGATAGAGGGAACACCTTGTATGTAGAGAAGAAGGAAAATATATTGCAGGAGGAACGTTCACGAAACCAGTCCCCACAACTGTGGAAGAAAGGAACCCAGAAAAAGTAAAAAATTCAACCCTTTATACCACTAGCTGCCATGGGAACCCAAACGGGTTGCAACAAGCTACAGACAACTAGGGCATAGCCTTCACCAACCAAGTCAAGAAACGGCTAGAAAACCAATCATTTCTCACCGAATAGGGTCACTTCTACAATGAATTCCATAAATTTGGTACTCTCTGGTCACTGGAAGTTCTCAGAAATTCAAATTTGAAATGTAATAGTCATCATGCAATTCGCGGGCCATAAGTTTTAACTATTTGCCCCCAGTTACGCAACCGTGCATTCACAACTCTCACCGCAACTGCCACCATAAGGGGTTTGTCGCATGATCGCAAGCCATGGAAATGGCCCTTGCGATCATGCGACAAGGCCATGGGACCCACCTGCAAACACCCTACCACCTCGGTACACCGGCCAATCAAACATCAACACCTCAGCAACCGGAAGATGCCCCACCAGACTTAGCAAATTGGCGACAAAGGACCTTCAATAATTCACTAAACATTTCACACTTTCGCTAAACAACTTAGTGACTTCCCCACTACCATTCATGCAATCGCCAGAAAAACTAGTGAATCCTCTTATCTTTCCATGAATGCGCGACCACATTAAATTTGTCGGCACTGTTAACTTCTTTATCCACTCTGCCAAGCACTAGACTCCAATCGGGCCTGCCTGAAGCCACATCTCACCTCGTCATTCGTTGATCCACGCCCAGTCATATTGACACGGGATCCACTTTCCTTAGGTGTCAAGATGAATGGCTGGTGTAAGATCGCATGGCTCTGACAAATCCCACGTGAACTTACACCGGCCGTAGGATCCATCCTCATCATAGACCCCTCTGACAATGGCCCCACCTTTGAGCACATCCACGTCGACCAATAGGAACATAGAAACTAAGCACCATATGGCAGAAGGTCCCAATTGCATCGCACAGAGAAGATGCTAGATCAATGGATGGTGCATGATCAGAAGGGGTGGGAATATTCCTTAAGATCATGTGCCAACCATCAGATTAAAAGCTTTCAATGTGGGCCCACCTGACAACAAATCCACCTCATCACCACGTGGATGAATGAAAACTTGCCAACTTAGAACAGTGTAACCGCCACCGCAACCGCCACATCACCCACTTCTCTGCATCTCTCAGGCCCACTGAGGAAATGCTACCGCACTACCACATGTTAATCAGTTGCATGATCACATAGCCAAAAACTGGGCTATGCGATCATGCGACAGCCAACCCAAAGCCACCACATCACTACCAGGAACACAGCCCTTCTGCCAATCGGCCACAAGGACACGTGGCAAGTGGTCACATGATCACAAAGCCAAAAACTAGGCTATGCGATAGCCAATCACATGTTGCCACATGACTGCCTCCGGGACACCAAACAACAACCACCATCAGGCCCCACATGGACAGATTGCAAGCGGTCGCATGATCGCACGTCAAAAAAAGTCTGACATGCGGCCATATGATAGCCAATAAGAATATGCCATCTGTCCCCCCATTGACACCTTGAAGGAACTGGCCCCACATCCTCGCACTTGCGTAGTTGAGAGAATGCCAACAAACAGGGAACTAGTGCGAGGTCAAAAACACACAAAGTTTTCAACATGTCAACAGATAAGCGCACAAAGCTGGAAGACAAAGGGTCGAAAACAACATAGGTTATCAGTCAAAGATCGAAAACATCATGGATTTTTGAAAACACTGTGGGTTTTTGACACTGTGGCAAATTTTAAAGTTTGCTTCCCGCGGACCTTAGAACTTGAAAATCTTACTGGGTTTTGCAAATTAGGAGACACGCTTTGGACCAGAGCAAGGTGACAACAATGACCACTAGGGGTAGGACACTTGACACACATTTTCAGGGGAGAGGCCATTTTAAAGGATTTTGCAACGACTAGAAAAATGGCCTAACAGGGGGTAGGACCATCTAATTAAAGATCTAGCACTATTTTTATCTTTCGAGCATAAGGGGAAAGGGAGAGAAGGAAACACTAACCCCTGCCAATCCTTGGCAATGGAGTTATCCCAAGTAGAAAATCCTCGATCACCTTTGAATTTACCTGTATAAGCATTAGTAACCTCAACAATAGAATGTTGAAGTCTTTTAAGAACAACATCAATGTTGGATGGAGAATTTTGAAAGATCCTTTTATTTCTCTCCCACCAAAGAAGGAGAGAAAAGCCAGATAGAGGCAAACATAGATTTAGTAAACAAATATGGCCAAGATTGGAATAAATCCCAAATAGTCACCGGGAGTGGCATAGGAAAATTTAATTTATTTAAAATGAATAACCAACATTCTTGAGCAAAAGAACAATTAAGAAAGAGGTGATCACTAGATTCTTGATCCTGATTACACAAAACACAAGGAAAAACATTTTTAATATTAAGTCTAGCTAATCTGTCACTTGTGAGGGCTCATTTCTTCAGAACAAGCCAAGAGAAATAACCAGCCTTTCGAAGAACTGATTTGTGCCAATAGAAAATAAAGGCCCTTTGCCTTGACCTATTGTTTTGACTATTCTAAATTTTCTCATAGCCCAATTTGACTATGTAATTACCATCCGGAGATGAAGCCCAGAAGAGAGGATCAGGAGATCTAGAAAGGAAAATAGTTTGAGAAGAGAGAAACTAATTTGCAATACTAGCTTCCTGGGAAGAAATCGGTAGAAGAAAAAAGTCAATCCATATGACTAACCCCATAGGAATTGAAACTACAGATACATAAGAAGAAAAATTAGAACCCCACAAAGAAGAGGCCACTTCTCAAATGCTTAAAAAGGGTTGAAGAGTCCATACAAGCAGAAAACCATTCCATGAGTCAAGCCAAAAATTAATTGATTCACCATTATGAACTTCCCATGAAATAGAGGAAGTAATAACAAATCTAGCTTTCATCATAAAATTCCAAATGGCCAAGCCTTTCGGAGGATCAAGAACATAAATGATTCTAGAAGGATCTAAATTGTCAAGATATTTCTCTTGCATTAACCGACACCATTTAATATTATGTTGAGAAAATAATTTCCTTACCAATTTTCCACCAAAAGCTAAATTATGAGATGATAAGTTATGAAGGCCCACTCCACCAATAGATAAAGAAGAGACCATATCCGAGAGTGAGACAAGCGGAATTTTCCTTTTACCTGTCATATTGGTAGTCCAAAGGAAGTCCCTAATTAGTTTATCGATCTGATTAAAAACTAATTTTGGAGCTTGGAGAACTAAAATATAATAATTGGGAATTTCTGACAAAATAGTTTTGATTAATAAAATTATCCCAGACAAAGAAAGTCATCTTGCTTTCCATGCTAGAACCCTTGACTTAATACGACCAATAACCACCTACCAATATAGTGATTTATTACAGCCTAAAAAGAAAGGAACTCCTAAATAAGTAGAAAGCAATTCATCCACAGGGAACCCAAGGATATCAAAAATCCTTTGGGCTAGTGATGGTTGTACATTAAAAATGTATATCTTTGATTTTTGACTATTAGCTTTTTGACTAGATGCTAAACAATATAAATCTAACACTTTCTTGACTTTTTTAGCCTCAGTTATGGAAGCCTTGCCAAAGAGAAGTGTGTCATCAAAAAATAAAGAGTGTTTAATTGAAATAGAAGTGTTCGAAATGAGGATACCATGCCACAAACTTGCAACATGAGATGCATTAATGGCTTGACTAAGAGCCTCAGCCATGATTATAAATAGAAAGGGCAACAAAGGGTCTCCTTGCCTTACACCCTAAGAAGATGGAAAGAAGCCAGTGGGTGCTCCATTAATTAACATAGAAAAGTGAGCACCAACTATACAGGCCTTAATCCATTTACACCATTTTTTTGAAAAACCAAATTTTGACAAAACTTCTAACAAAAAGGACCAATTTACCCTATCATATGCCTTCATCATTTCCAACTTAACAACAAAAGAAGGAATGGAATGTGAATTGATTGAATGTAGGGTTTCATGAGCCAAGATGGCCCCATCTGTGGTGTCCCTACCAAGGACAAACCTCCCCTACTCATGAGAAATGATTCTCAAGATAATATGTTGAAGGCGCAGGTAGATGGCTTTAGGGATAATTTTATAAATTGTATTACAAACTGAAATAGGATGGAAGTCAACAAAATTTTGAGGGTCATTCACTTTCAGAATAAGCACAAGATTTATTTTAATAATCATTTTTATGCTAAAAAAATCCATTTTAACTCCATCCAATTGATTAAGATATCACTTACACATTACATTTGTTGGCTTAATATTTTTTTTTAAATTATCTCAATGTCAACTTTTTCATTAAATAAAATAGCTAAATATAATTTTATATAGTGATATTTGTGTTTTAAATACTTGGTATTATTTGAGAATAATCACCCACTTCAAGGAGGAAGACCTCCAAAATGATTCAACAAAAATATGAATCATAGTACAATACTAGTAAACCAACTAGTACCTCCTATTTGTACTATAATTATGAAATAAAAGTCATCATAGTACAATACTCATAAACCAACTAGTATCTCCTATTTGTACTATAATTATGAAATAAAAGTCACCCAAGATGACTTAACTATATATGTAAGAATAACTACATGATTATATAGATTAAGAGGAGATTACATGCTAACCACAAATTGACTATATATTGACCCATAAATATTATAGGTTAAAAGTTTAGCATGTCCTTGTTAAAATGGATGTTATCGTTGGTATTGATCAATTGTGGATATTTTTGGATAAAATATTCATCTTCAAAAGATTAATCTTCAATAAGTAATCTCCTCCACCTTGTGCATGGATGAGTAATTTTCACTATATCTAATATTATTCTTCCCCTTCTATATATATCTTTAGTTACACTACTTGTGTAGGGGAGTGACCCCGTAGTAGTGGGTTGCACTTTTTCAAACACCCTAATTTTTGTCAAAATCATACAATTTTAAAAAAATATATTGATTTAAGCATTGAGAGACCCTATTTGAAGCAATTAATTGAAAATTGTTAGATCAAAATATCTCAGAGAAAGGTCTTTTTGATATAATCTCTAGATACTCCTTAGTCATACCTACAATGGGTCTCATTGCATCTATCAAAATGATAACAAAAAATCACTTTGACATTATCATTTTGGGTGATGAAATGAAATCATTTGACAAATCTAGGTGCAAAATGGTACTACTCAAATAAATATTTTCAATAATTATGATTTTAATATATATTGAGTTTACCATGACTTTGTTTTTCTTTATTTTAATAAACATAGGTTTTGCACCATATATCAACTTCTATGTTCAATGCTTATGGAAAAATATTAAACTATGTAAAGTGAAAAATTAAAAATATCTAGGCACTAGGTATTGATGTCCACTTTCTAACAAAAAAGTAATAATTCAATTTGGATACATATAGATCACGTTATCGGTCGGTAAGTAAACCTATATCTAAATTATAGTATATGTCACTTAAAAACTTAATAAAATACCAAATGTTAAAGATAATAAAATAGAACTAATTAAAATAACTATAATATTGGTGTTAAAAAACTAAATTCAAAAGAATTACATTTTTATCCCTTTTAGAAAAAAAATTATGAAGTAATAAGTGAATGTTATTATTTGAAAATGTTGTTTTCTATCAAAAACTAGTTTTTGAAGGAGATGGAAAAATGGATACAAATCACTTCCTTTTTTTATGCAAATTTTAGAATCTACACACAAAATGCTAAAAATCACTATTTTACATCATCTTCAAATTTCTAACAGTTTAGCAGCAAAATGGTGTTTGAATGCAAAGGTGTTTTTCAAAATATTCATTTTAGTGTCAAAGTTGGTAATAAGTGTAACCCACCATAGGTGGACAACATAGGCATATGTTGACCAATCACCTTATTGTTAGGAATAGTCCCAAGAGATAACTGACGGGGGGGGGGAGGGGGTGTGAATCAGTTATCTACAAGTTTCAATTCTTTATCCAATTAAGTATACTTAAACATAAAGAATAAACACAATGAAATAACACTTGAACACAACACAATATTTTGGTTACGGAGAAACCCAAATAGGTAAAAACCCCGGTGGGAATTGACACCCACTGATATTCTGCACTAGTGTATAATGATCCTTGATAAAAGATCCTTTACCTTGTTAGGAGTAGCTTTACAATATATTAAGTATAGTAGACCTAGTTAAGGGTCAGACCCTGTTAAGAGTCTTTTATAATTGTCCCTGTTAGGGGAGAGCATGCACTATCCAAGAACTCACTGCTCAAAGGGGAAAAGGCTACAACCTTATCAATAATAGATACACACTATATTTGGATCTTGGTGAACTTCTTTTTGACCTTCTGTCTAGATCAGTTCCAATGTATAGCACAAATAATCTACTTGGTCACATTGACCTTCTTCTGATGGCTCAATACTTCGCACACTCTGCTCTGCTCTTCTCAATCAAACATTAGCCACACTTCAGCAATCACAAATGATTTCCTATAAATATCTTTCTTCTAAATGATAACATAAGGTCAAACTATTAGAACCACCTTGTAATCATATTAGAGAAACCATAATAAACTCCAACAAACATTCTTGTCAGCTCTATTATGCATGCAACTCATTCTGGGAGTTGTCTAATAAAATAATTGTAGACGCATGCTACACACTATCGGCTCTACCAAAATAACTATAACTTTCTCCTTAAGCTGAATTAACTCATGTGCTCTTAACCGAACATCAATAACTCTTCTCTAAGCTTAACTCCAAGGGCGCATACCCTAAAGATAGGTGCAACTCAAGAACCAATGAAATCTCTATCGGTTCTCTTGAACAAACATAAGAAACTACTACTAGCAAATAGTGACTGCATAACTTCACTTGCGTTCAACATCATACTATGTGTCCATAACTGAAACATCACTAACATGTCTTCATCATAAAGCCTAGGGTGCATGACCCCATGATAACTATATAGACAACCACACATAGAACACTATCTATTACTCTATCAAGAACACTACTGACATGAGTTTCTATATAACTGTATGTGCTAACAGTTAACCTCTACACCCTTGATATCATACTAATATCATGTCTAAGAAACATATAATGAAGGCTTACCACATAAGACTTCCATGCATGCTACTTTCCATATGTTGTCATCAATGACAAACATACAGTCAGTACTAGCCTACTGGAAAATCCCCAACAATCTCCCGCTTTGGCATTGATGGCAACATGTGGAATGAAAAACTACCACCAACCCAAGAGAACATTCTTTTATAACATTCTCCATTTCCTAATCAAAACTCCCCCAAAGATGAATCCACTGTCTGCTACAATATTTTCTAATATTCTCCATTTCCTCAACTGAACTGTTGTCATAACTGAGTGTTGCTCCCCCTTAGTATATTACTCCTCTTTTACTTATGCTTTTCATGACACTATATATATACTCCCCCTTTGACATCAATGGAAAAGGGCACCATTCATTTTAAGCACCGGTACTACTCCTAAGGTAGTGAAGTTGACCTTCCATCAGTCCCAGAGGACTGATGCCTTTCCTTCTTCTACTAGGCAGAATCAGGGAAGGGAATTACTTCCAACTTCTCCCTGAGATACTCAAAAGTATCCTTAGGCAAAGGTTTTGTAAATATATCTACTAGCTAATCTTTGGTACTCACATAGTCAAGCATGACTTCTTTATCTGCCACTTTCTCTCTTAGGAAGTGATACTTGATCTCAATGTGCTTTGTCTTTGCATGCATCATAGGGTTCTTTGACATATTAATAGTGCTAGTGTTATCACAGTGAATAACAATAGGATAATCAATTTGAATTCAAAAATCTTTTATCATCTGCTTGATCCAAACAATTATAGAACAATTCAAGGCTACTACAACATATTCTGCTTCTACTATCAACTGAGAAATACAATTTTATTTCTTGCTTGCCCAAGTAACAAGTCTATCACCAAGAAACACTGCTCCACTTGATGTACTCTTTTTGTCGTCAACACATCCTGCCCAATTTGCATTAGTGTACACATGAAGCTCAACATTTTCTAAATTAGGATACCATAAACCATATTCTATAGTTCCCTGCAAGTATCTAAATATCCTCTTTACTGCCATGAGGTGACTTTGCTTAGGTTCTGTTGAAAATCTTCCAACTATGCCAACTGTATTGGAAATATCATGTCTAGTCTAAGTAAGATATATGAGTTTAACAATCATAGACATTTATAATGTTATATCAACTACTGGTGACTCATCTTCTTTTGTAAGCTTGCATCCAGTGATCATAGGTGTTCCTACTATCTTGCAATCATCCATCTTGAATTTCTTTAGTATCTCTTTCACATAGTTGGACTGATTAATGAAAATACCTTTCTCTGTCTGCTGCACATTTAGTCCTAGAAAGTATTTGATAGGACCAATCATACTCATCTCAAATTCATTATGCATTTCTTTGGCAAATTCTTCACTTAGTTTGTCATTACCTCCAAAGATAATGTCATCAAAAAATATAGCTACAAGTAGTAGACCTTCAGATGTCTCTCTACTAAATAGATTACAATCTGCTACTCCTTTCTTGAAACCAATCTTTGTTAGATAACCATCTAATCTTTCATACCATGCTCTAGGGGCTTGCTTAAGTCCATAGAGGTCTTTCTTTAGTCTGCATACCATATCAGGTCTATCTGATTAGGTGAATCCTTCCGGTTGCTCAATGTATACTTCTTCTTTCAGATCTCCATTCAAGAATGTTGACTTGACATCCATCTGATAAACCTTGAATTTTTTGACTATAGCATAAGCCAAAAACAACTTGATAGCTTCTAGTCTTTTCACTGGTGCAAATGTGTCTAAATTATCAATGCCTTCTCTTTGCACATATCCCTTACATACTAATGTTTCTTTATTTCTTATTATAGTACCATCTTCATTCATCTTATTTCTGAATATCCACTTTGTTCCAATCACATTCTTATCACTAGGTCTTGGGACCAGTTCCCAAGTGTCATTCTTAATGATCTGATCAAGCTCTTCTTTCATAGCATAATGCCAATCTAAATATTTACAAGCATCTTCAACCCTTAAAGGTTCAATCTAAGATAGTAAACATACCGCTTCATTGCTAGCTGAGTTCTTTTCTTGTGATCTTGTCATGACTTTTCCACTCTAATCTCCAATGATGTCTTTCTTGGAATGATTTCTAGATGTATACTTTGGAACCTTAGGTGATGTAGACTCATCAGCCTTAGGAGCACTTTCTCCACTTGTCTCAGGGTCATTGAACAATACATCAATGCAATAAAATATTTCTTCAATAACTGTCTCACTGGTGGAGGGCCTAGGTTCTTCTTCAATCATAGGTGAGTAATCATGATATCTCTCTTGAATCATAAAATTTTCATCAATCTTAACATGAGCACTTTCAATGATCTTTTTCAATCTTAAATTGAAACATATATAAGCCTTACTTTTAGTATAATAACCAAGAAAAATACCTTCATCACTTCTTGCATCAAACTTGCCTACTACTTCATCCCTCTTGATGTAGCACTTGCTTCCAAATATTCTAAAGTACTTTACGATGGGGACCTTACCAAACCATAGCTCATAGGGTGTTTTGTCAGCACCTAGCCTCAATTGAATTCTATTAATGGTGTAGATTTTTGTATTGACCACATCTCTCCAATAGGTATGTGCAACTTTTCCTTCTATCATAATGGTGCACGCTGTATCAAGAATGATCCTATTCCTTTTCTCTGCAATTCCATTCTGGTGAGGGGTTCTAGGTGGCCTTAAATATCTCTTTATTCCATGTTCTTCATAGTACTCATAAAATCTATCAGAGGTGAATTATCCTCCTCTATCCAATCTCAAACATTTTATCTTTAGTCCAGATTCATTCTCAACCTTAGCTTTGAATTTTGAACTTCTCAAAAGCTTCAAACTTATCTTTCAAGAATGCAACCCACATCATCCTAGTATAATCATCAAAAAATAAAATGAAATACCTTTCACCATACTATGATCTTATCTGAGTTGGCCCACATAGGTCTGTATGAATCAAATCCAACTTGTTCTCTGCTGAATTTTGCTTGCTCCTGAATGAATTTCTCACATGCTTTCCCATCATACATTCTCTGCATATAGTATCAACTATTTTTGCTATTCTAGGAAGATCTCTTACTACTTTTACATTTCTTATCTTTACTATGTTATCAAAATTGATATGACATAGTCTTTTATGCCACAACCAACTATCATCAACTTTAGCAAAAAACAACTAGCTTTGGAATTGAGTTGAAAAACATTACCTTTGGTCTTTGAACCAGATGCAATCATAACACCATCCTTGTTGTTAATGATGCATTTGTCATCTTTGAACTCCAAATAATAGCCTTTTCCAAGTAACTATCTAACACTTAGAAGGTTATGTTTCAAACCATTGACATAAAGAATATCATCAGTACTGTTCTTTCCATCCATGGTGATGGCTCCTCTACCAACTATTGGCTTAGGAGTGTTGTCTCCAAATCTGACCATACCACCATTGTATTTATCCAGATGAACAAACCTTCCTTTATCACCTATCCTATGATATGAACAACCACTATCTATAATCCAGTATGTCCTTATGTCTACTTGGGAAATCAATGCTAGTTCATGATCCTCTTTTTCATCTTTATGAGCTGTCTTATCATTTGTTTTGTCTACCATAGCAATGAATCCAATTTCTTCTTCACCTGATTCATCATCTAAAACTTGATCTATAGCAAAGTAACATTCCTTAGAGTACTTAGGCTTGTAATCCTTTCTGAACTTTTTAGTTCTAGTGGGACACTTAGATGCAAAATGACCTATCTTGTTACATGAAAAACACTTGAATGGTAACTGACCTTCATATTTTCCTTTTCCTTTCTTTTCTCTTTTGGCAATCATAGCAATGAAATCCTCTAATGTACTCTCTTCATCATCATCATCAAAATTTCTAGAAGTGTTTGTAGATTTCTTACCATGAACTGTTGCTTTGAATGCTGTTTCACTTTTTAGTTCTATCTTCAATCTTGAGATCTCAAAAGATGATATATTGTTGATCAAGGTTTCTCTATTGAAATTAGATTTAAGTTGCATGGTCTCATCAAGGATGTTGATCTTGCTCTCATATTCTGAAGTGAGAGTTGTCATCAATTTGTCCAAAATTTCCTCTTCTGAAATGTCTCCTCCATTGTTCCTAATTCTAGCAATTGCTTCATTTATCCTTTGATTGCAAGCTCTAATGTTTTCTTCAGGCATCATTTCTAATGCATTGAATTTTTTCTTCCATGTCTTTCTATGTGCATCCTTAGCTTGTTTGTCTCCTTCAAATATGTCTTCTAGGTACTTCCATATCTTGTGGGTGGTGTCCACCTTCTTGATCTCTGAAAATTCACTATTAGATAGGGCACTGATAAGGGCTTCTATCCAAGAGCTCATTGCTCAAAGGGGTGAAGGCTACAACCTTTTGAATAATGGAAACACACTATATTTAGATCTTGGTGAACTTCTTTTTGACCTATTGTCTAGATCAGTTCCAATGTATAGCAAAAATACTCTACTTGGTCACATTGACCTTATTCTGATGGCTCAATACTTCACACACTCTACTCTACTCTTCTCAATCAAACATTAGCCACACTTCAGCAATCACAAATGATTGCCTATAAATATCTTTCTTCTAAATGATAACATAAGGTTGGCCTATTAGAACCACATTGTAATCATATTAGAGAAACCATAATAAACTCCAACAAACATTCTTGTTGGCTCTATTATGCACGCAACTCATTCTAGGACCTGTCTAATAAAATAATTGTAGACACATGCTACACACTATCGGCTCTACCAAAATAACTATAACTTTCTCCTTAAGCTGAATTAACTCATGCGCTCTTAATCAAACATCAATAACTCTTCTTTAAGCTTAACTCCAAGGGTGCATACCATAAAGATAGGCACAACTCAAGAACCAATGAAATCTTCGTCGGCTCTCCTAAACAAACACAAGGAACTACTACTAGTAAATAGCAATTGCATAACTTCACTTGCATTCAACATCACTAACATGTCTTCATAATAAATCCTAGGGTCCATGGCCCCATGATAACTGTATGGACAACCACACATAGAAAACTATCTATTACTCTGGCAGGAACACTGCTGACACCAGCTACTATATAACTGTCTGTGCTAACAGTTAACCTCTGTGCCTATGATATCATGTTGATATCATGTCTAAGCAACATATACTGAAGGCTTACTACATTAGACTTCCATGCATGCTACTTTCCATATGTTGTCATCAAAGACAAACATACAGTCATTACTGGCCTACTGGAAAATCTCCAACACTTAGTTATAGATGAGACATAATAAATTGGATCCATGCTCAATTCTAGAGGGGAAATTGTTTCTCAAATTATCCTATAAGTGGCTTAGATTTTTCATCAAAAGTAGGTTGTAGATGCTCATACTCAACATGGTATGCAAACCAAATATTGGATTCACCAACTCAATATAGTAGGGAAAAGTTCTTAAAAGAAATATTTTAGGATCTTTCTACTCATCGTCAAACCATTAAGAAAATAAAACAAGCGAAAAAATTCCTCAACAATTTAGTGATACTTAATAAAATATTATTTGAAACTGAGAAATTTTTTTGTTTGTCATGAATATAATCCATCTTAATTATATACATACTTGTTAATTTTAAACTATAAATAAATGAGTGATAGAATCAAATACAAAAATAAAAAGAAGATAAAGATATCAAACAAATAATTTATAGTGGTTTACCAACATGAGTACTTCCACTTTCATGTAGGGGAAAGATTTTTTTTATCACTATTTTCAATTCATTATACATTCAAAAACTTGGTATCCATAAGCCTTTGGAAATAATACAAGAAACCAAAAGAATTGGAAGGATAAGTGTTGTAATACATATTAAAAAATATCCCACTTGAAACACAAATTCTACT